>WSXT02226359.1:0-31719 GCA_011762715.2 Neuroterus valhalla | reverse complement strand
CGCAGAGCGCGGCGCTCGGCTGTGTGGGGGGGGGCGGGCAGTGGCGCGGTATACATAACCTCTGAGCGAGGCGACCTAACTGCGAAAAACGGGAACGTCACGACATACGACATGCGACACGCCAATGCAGGGTGCCAACGCAGCTACCAAATCAGAGCTGCTGGTTGTTGTCTTAGTTATTTCGAGTGCAAACTATTATAATCTTGTACGCCTTTATTTGTTGCGAAAAGTCTTATTGTATCCTTGAAAAATTTCTTTTTCTTATTGGAAAAGTTCTGTATTCTACGATCCAATTAGTATTGTACAACCTGCTGATACACATTCGCCATCAGCAAAACGATCAAATAAGTATATCGTAATAGGTGTTGAGATTTGGTTTGTCTGAATAAAAACGTTAGAAAGGAATACTTTTGTAAACATTTCGAGAATGGCAGCTTCCCTTCTAGAAGTAATAATTTCCATCACTTTTATCACTGTATATTGGTCTATCATTTACCGGTGGAAGCTGTTTAAAATCGCCAAAAAGATAAACAAATAATCCTCCAACTCGTTCATCTTGATTCATCGGCTTCCTACTACGACAAAGGAAATCAATTTTTCGCAATCTGCAATTTAGTTCTATCTCTCTTACTCTCATAAAAATTTCCATACGCAAGCAAAAAGCCAATATGTCTCAGCTCCCTGATCAAATTTAAAAAAAAATCTTTTTGATGGCACATCTGTGTGTCACAAAAAAGCAGCACGCAAAATTTATGTATATGGTATAAGATTTAATTTTCTATGGACCACAAACCTAAAACACTCACCAATTTATAAATGTTTCATTTAGCAATTACCAATTACTTGCCGAACCCAAAAGAATAAATTCCCTGTTTTCTAAGATCTTAAAGTCTGTCGCCCAGTCGACTTCGGAATTTGTAAATAGATTTTCTGTAATCCCTCGCTCGATTTGCATTTGCAGACAATAAAATCGTTATTGCAGAATCAGGTGATGATTTTCGGAGGATGATGAGCAGACTTTATAAAGTTCAATCTTTCGGATGTTAAGTTCAACTATTTAGTTGAGAATTCATCTTTCTTGGTTGATAGCTTAAACTTTCCTATTGAAAATTCAACTTCTTGGCTTGGGAATTCACCTGTTCTGTCAATTTTTCTCCTAAAATTTAAGTATCAGATTAAAAATGATCTTTTTTGTTGAAAATCTTTCTTTTCGGGTTTCAAGTACCCCGAAAGCAGTCTTATTGAATAGTCAACAATTGAAGTTCTATAAGAATTTGTGTATTAGTTTTCAGAGGATAATCATAGGTAACTTTATAACTTTCTGAACCGTTTTCACTAATGACAAAAACGTTACAATTAGGAAAAATGTTGTTTGATCGAGTAAAAACATGATTTTTCTACTTTTTTCAACGAAATAACAATAACTACGATGCATATGTATTTCTTATTGCTGCATATTACAAAATATCTATATTGTTATTATTATTACTATTATTACAAAATTGAAATCTTTTATGAATAATAAGAAATTTTCTATTAATTGTTATTTTAAACTCTACCGTCGATGCAGGAACATTAGCTACATTAGATACACCCACCTTTTTTGGGAGATCCGGGTACCAACCCAAAACTTTTGGACCGCTCCGAATTTGGAAAAATAGTTTATTATGTATCAAGGGACGAAAGGAGTAGATTTCCCCCACAGGTAGGTTTACGGCCCGAGCAAGGAGATTTTTCCGGACGGTGCACCTCTACTGCCCAAACGCAGTGAGGGCAGTCCTCACCCGAAAGGACAAATCTGCTTTCGTCCTGAGTCATAAATAGTATTTTATTCCACTCTCGACCGTGCCACTATTTTGGCCATACAACTTTTGGCCCTCAATTCATCATAAAAAGAATAGTATCGTGGAAGAAAATTGTAAAAGAAAAGAATTTTAGTTTCACTTTCACCCCACAAATTTTACTTCCGCCCCGCTAATTCTAATTTCGTCCAGCAAATGCTCTTTACGGCAAATGTATGGTACATTCGCTCCTTTTCCCGGGGCGAGGGTTGGCCATTTTTGTCGAGTGTGGAATAAAAGTAGGTCTTTTCGCTCCACTCTTCTCAGCATATAATGTTCTGTATACCTAGATGTCATGAAGTTTTTGAATTACGAGCTGAAGAATAGATTTTGCAAAAAATAGGGTGTGCTAAAATTCAATTTAAAATGAAGTCTTTCCTCTCTAATTGTACTTCGTTTAATCAACAGGAGCAGAAGAGAAGTGATATTGCAAAAGGCAAAATTATGGGAGGGTTGGAATTTGAACCCCGTCTAGGGACTAGTCTGCAATTTGACGAGTGCTTCGCAAAAGTCGACGTCCCCAGAAAAAGGCGAACAACCTAGGAACGTCTGCTGTCTGGCACCAGGTGGGGTGGCATTCTATTCTATTCCAGAGAGCAGCCGGTCGGCTTCGTTCACGTTTCCCGGCCACCACCTTTAAGATCTACCGTTTTCGGGGGCCAAGATCGAATCGTGTATAAGGGCGTCCACCCCGTAGTACGTAAACCACAAATTTCAGGGGCGTAGACTCCGAGAAAGTCAATTCGAACCATCTATCTTGAGTCAAATCATCATTCATTATTAAAGAAAGTCCTGAATATTTAGAAATATTTATTATAAGTTCAACATTGCTCAATTCATTAGTATGAGCTTTTGTACGTGGGAAAATAATTCCTTTGAATGAAAGAAATGTCATTTCAAGACAAAAATATGTTTTAGCACCAAAAAAAATGACTCACTGACCCAAATAACTGTACAATTAGTGGGATATAATATTCCTTTTAACTGTACTCTGAATTTAAATTGGTCGAGATTTGACTAATTGGATTTGACTGACAAATCAGTCATTTTTACTGACATAACAGTCTTTCTGGCCGATGAATCAGTCAATATTGCGGACTGAATCAGACCCTTGATATGACTGATAGTAAAAAAAGTGACGGATTTATCAGTCATTTTCTAAGTTACGAAAAAATCAGTCATCTTACAAAGTTCAGGACACATGCCGCCAGGTGCGCAGAGCGGATGGTCTCACAATAGAAATTTATTTTCGAGTCTTAAAGTTAGATACATATTTTTACCAGCTATAATCTATAAAGGTGTGGTGATTGGTGGTCATCAACCTTACCAAGCACTAGTCGTATTTGAAATATTTTTGTTAACCCCCGTGCAACTAAAAAAATAATATTATTATGGTTTAAAATGATTGCATATGCATCAAATATTACTTTTAACATATTCGAAATTTTAATTTCGGTGCATTAACTTTTGAAATTTGTTCTACAATTGAGAAATTTTTCCGATTTAAGTATATAGTTTTTTAAATTAATTATTACTGTATCAACACTGTTGTGTGTTTTTCAGGAAAATATATCGCATGTTAAAACCACATAATAAAATTGACTGATTAAGTCAATGAAAACGATTCCATCAGTGAGTCGAAATGACTGACTTGAAAAGTGACTTTCGACTGACTCGTCAGTCGTCAAGTCCGCCTTATTTGAATTAGTCAAGATTGACTGAGAATCAGTCACTTTTTGATGATGCAAATCAAGAAAGTGAGTTTACTGATTCACGTAAATACTTATTTGGCCTCGAACATGCGAAAGTTCAACAAAGTACTTCGAACTTTCATTGCAATACACTCTTAATTTGAATCAGTCAAAAGTGACTGATTCTCAGGCTATTTTGAGTGTTTCTCTGTCAATTTTGACTGATTGAAATAATGCGGATTTTACTAGATAACTTATAGACTCGAGAACCAGTTTCTATATTGTAGACCATCCGCTCTGCGCACCTGACGGTATTTGTTCTGAACTTCGTGAAATGACTGATTTTTTTGTAACTTAGAGAATGACTGATAAATTAGTCCCTTTTTTTGACTGAAAATCAGTCATTTAAGTTACTGAATGATTAAGTCAGCAATATTAACTGATATGTTAGTCAATCGAAGTATACTTGATCAATTCAATCAGTCAAATTTTGACTGATTCAAATTCAGAGTGTACATATTCTTCTGAATAAACAACTGAATTCGGTCAACTTCAAATAAAATTAAAATTTTTATTAGCTATCATACTTGTCCAATTTGAACAATTCACATCATTTAAAATCTTCATGAATCTGGAACAGGAAAATTCGATGAAAAATCCACCTCCAGGAGGAATCGAACTTGGGTCCGTCGTGTGTAAAGTCCACAGCTCGACCATAAATGCCGAAGAAATATTTCTTGAAATCGAATACACGGATGTTGAATTTAACAACATATATGTTAAATCTGAAGAAGTATCGAAGTGAAACGAGTAACACCAACACTAATAATTCAATCATTTATTTATTCCACTTGAATGAATATGTATTTACCGTAAAGAAATATTTATTTGATTGTAAGTTTGTAAGAGATATTTGCTCGGAATAGTCAGTTATCCTAACCAAACTGAAAAGTATTTAATTTACCAAAATAATTATATCGTTGTAATAATGGAATATTGGTGAAATATTTGTTTACACTCACTCCCTTTTACAGGCTTAAGAGTCTTTGCATAAACCTATCATCTATTCCTTTACACCCACCTCACCAATAACCCAAAGTGTGAGGCGGGAATCGAACCCGCGACCAGACAGAAAGGGTCCAAAGCTCATGTCTCATACCCCACGATCAACTGATATATTCATTTTAATGGAGGAATTCATCTTTTCTAGAACTTTTTATTCTTATCAAGTACGTCGTCTAACAATGAACCCCACCGGGAAAACTGACCCTTTTCAGGTAAAACGTAGTGTTGATGAACAAAGCCCTGTAGCCGGGAAAAATTTCTCAGGTTGACTCTGCGTTACCAGAAAAAATGAGCAAAAAGTTTACCGATCACTGAACTAGCCCGCGCGAACGTCCCAACAAAACTTCGATACGGGTTATTCCGAGGGTTATTCACATCTGCCGCGTCCAGGCGTCCTACGGACCTACGACACGCAATACTTTCTTAAACTTTTTAGTTACATAATTTGAAAATTTGGATGGTTTCTCATTGAATTCCCCATAATTTAATGTAACAAGCATAGATTGGGGCACTTTTTAAAAATTTTCTAGGTTTCCATCCAAAAAAATTGATCACAGATTAGAATGAAGGAAAAAAATTCTCAAAAATAGGGTGTATAGTCGGTTCTGATAAAAATAGGGGGTTCAATGGTGGAAAAATAGGGGACTGACTGTGGTCCCTGGAAATTCCTTGCCAGAAATAACAAAAAACTTTATGTTCAATCTTCAATTTCATTCCAATAAATTATTCGAATTTGTGTAATACAGTGCGTGTGTCTAGCCGACAGATGATTTGAAATTTCCGGTATTTCCCGGATTTCAAAGATTTATGAGTCTGAAATAAATCACACGTTCTGGAGCAAACTCCAAAAGTATAAAGTTTTCGGAGCAACTCCAAAATTGCCGATCCTTTTTTTCGACCGCCTCCAATCAAGTTTCGAGGAATTGATTTTTGTCGGTCAATCGGTCCCATATAAATAAATCATGAAAACCATTTCATTTGTTTAACATTGTTTTCCTCAAATAAATATTTTCGACGTCTCGGCACACAATGCGGCCCTTCTGCAGGAAAAGTTCCTTCTCTGTTTTTTAAGTACGCAGAGTGAAAATTGATGAAAATTGAACAATGTCAAACATAATGAACTTTACAAAACTTTAAATTTGATAAGAGAACTGTTTTCTCATAGTTTAAACCTAAAAAAAATGAAGATGGTTCAATACATTATAGAATATATCAGATTTCTGATTTTGAAGAATGATTTTATAATAACTAGAATTTGAAAATCGGCAGAAGAAAGTTTCAAATCGTCCATTTCCATCCTTACTAGTTTTTTGAAAAATGTCATTTTTAATTGACCCAATATTGAAATTGTTTTTTGAAGTTATTTATACTGGCATAAGGGTCTACTGATGATCAAATATTTTCACATGCACGAAGCTACGTAAATTATACTTGGCAATTCTAGCAAATTTGTATATGCGAAAAAGAATTTTTTAATTCAAATCAATTCTGATTTGGAGCAAACATTTTAAGAATCTAACGAAATTATGACTTGGACTTGTTCCAAGTAGAGTTATAATCTTTCAGGGAAACTCCCTGTTATAGTTTCTTAACAATTTACAGTTGAGCAATAATTTTTCCAAGGTTTTCAATTAAATAAATGAATGATATTCTTGATGTTCTTCATCCGAAATTGTTGAAATCAAAACGTTCTATTTTCAATTCGTTGGAGCTGGAAAACTTCCAATTTGAAATAGGACAAGTTATAAGTTCAAATTATTCGAAAAAATTTGAATGCTTTATTTATAGCACATGAATTTAGTATTCTTTCCTCAATCCTAAGAACTCAGAGAAAAAATAAAATTGTTTGGTTCCATAAATTGCCAATTCAGAGTGGCTTCTTTCGAAAACTTATTTTTTAATTTTTCTACTTTCGAAAAGTCTATTGAAAATGTCTTTTAAATGCTTCATAATAAAATTGCATTGATTTGGATTGTTTATTCCTATAGATTTTAATACTCTGTAGGCTTTGAGTTTACTAATGGTCAATACAAAATCATTCAGATTATTCAGATCTTTGAAAAATTATCTAAAGAAAAAATGTCGGTAAGGTCGGAATCGGGTAAGTGAGTCTGAAATAGTGAAATATAAAATAATATAGATAGTGAATGTCGTTTGAATAGGTAAAATTTACCACCTTGGGCTAAGATGCCACCTTTGGCTAAGATGCCACTTTTTTGTACCTGGTTCTCATTCTCCCGCCTTTTTCTTATTCAAAAGGGGGTGGCTTGTGCCAAGGTGAACACACTCCACCCTCCTTAGCGAATCCAATGGATATACGCCACTGATGACGACTTCGGTACATACACACACACACACACACACACACACGCCCTGAAGGTGAGAAAGACGACGAAGAAAAAGGTGTTCGAGAGAGAAAAATAGAGCCGGTGTGCATTTTCTACGCGTGCCACGTGTCCTGCCACCTGTCTCACCTAAGCTTTCGATAACAGAAAAAAGGGACTTCCGAGGTAGAAACTGTGTTTCAAGAAACAGCCGGCACGGTCAAGAGCCCCTCGACTTTACGACGCTTTCGGAATTCTTGAAAAGTCAATTATGTGTTCTTCAATCGGATAAAAAGTACCCAGAAGCGAATTTTTTATGGGAGAAAATTAGAGTTCTTTATCATCAGAGGAAGTGACACAAAGTATTGTCGATTAATGGCGCAAAGATGTTTTACCTGTTTTTGGGTTTCTTTTCTCGCTATGATTAGAATTCATTTTGTGAAGAGGATGGCGATTCAGCGGACGATTCCGAATTCCCGGTCTTTCCTGGTCAATCATTACAATTTTCCCGGTCAACTTAAACTAATAAAATCATATTTTACGCAGATCGCAAACATTTATTTTTATTTCAGACGTTCATCTGAAACATCCTTTAATGCAACAGATGAAACATTGCAAAATCAATTAATTTAGAAAAAAATTCTCTCCACGAAAAAATATAATTTTCTTTTACAAAAATTGGAACAATCAACTTACAACTGACAAAAATCAATTTAAAATAACAAAACAAAAACGGATTTCTACATAAAATTATCAATCTTCAACTGAAATAATTATTTTCAACCGAAAACGGAAGAGTAACGTTTTTGCTTAAAAAAAAAAAAAAACAATCCCATACCAAACATATAGTTTTTAACTTAAACAAAGAATGTTCAACAGAAAAGAATGAATTCGCGAACAGGAATTTTCATGGAATTATCATGGAATTTCTATTTGAAATCAGTTGGAGTTCAAGTTGAGAAAATTACTTATAACAATAAAAAATAACTATCAACAAAAAAAAAACTAACTTTCAAAAAATTGTTACACCTTAATACAAGATGGTGAATTTTCAAACAAAAACCTCCAATTAGAATAAATGAATTTCTTTCCAAAAATTCAATTCAGCCCAAAAAAAAACAGTTTCCCAACAAAATGGTTGAATTTAAAAATATAAAAATGATGATTTCCAACCGAAAAGTGGGATAATAACGTTTCGGTCTTCAAAATTAATTTTTGAACGAACATAAGTGTTTTCAACCAGATGAGTTTTCGAATAACATAAAAAATATTGTGTATGGTGAACCGTAAAAAAGAATTTTCAAACAAGAGAATTCACTTTCGAAGAAAAAGTTCAATTCCTGCCAAAATATCGATTTTTTATCACAATATTTGAATTTTTAACGAAATTATTGGATTTCCAATTCCAAAAGACAAATTTTCATACAAATTGTTAAATTTCTAACAAGAAAAGATCAATTCTCCACTAAAGATGAAACAATTAAATTTTCAGTTGAAGAGATCAATTTTCAACCAAACTGATGATTTTTCAGGTGAAATTATGAATATCCAACTGTAATGAATGTATTTTATGTGAAAGAGGTGGATTTTTTACCATAAAGAATAATCTTCCACAAAAAAAGGCGAATTTTCTACAAAGTACAGATATTTTCAAAGAAATAGTTTTATTTTCCAATTCAAAAATAAATATTTAAGTAAATAATTGAATTTTTTCGCCGCGAAAAGATGGATTGATTTCTAAAGAAATAGTTACATTTTCAACCAGAGGTGGATTTGAAATTGAATACTTCACCTTTTAAAGAAAAGAAATTTTCCAAAAAAAGAGTTTATCTTTTAATTAAGTAGTTGATTATTGAATTTAAAAATGAGGATAATTTAAAGTGAGCGATTCAATCAAGTTTCCTATTATAATTTGGAAATATTTCTTCTTCCAAATCAGACTCGGATTCAGGGGGGGGGGGGTCACCCCGGAATTTTTGACACTCTTCTGACTCTGTTAACGCGGTCCAGATTTGCATAAGGTGTACTTTTTACATTCATTTTGACCCCCTTCCCCCTAAATATTTTTCTGGATCCGCCCCTGTAAATCAAATACTACTTCTACTCAAAGAACTTCTTGCAGTGTTTTCTTCATTTCAAACTAAAAAGATCCGAGTCATAATTTTTTACCATTATAGGAGAAATAATTATAAGCTCAAATAATGCCACAGAGCAACAAATACGCAAAAAGTTTTTCTTATAATAGGAAAAAAATATATAAATTCTTTTTCTAATTTTATTTCTCGTGTTTTCCTGGTAAAATTTTTATTTGTCTAGGTTAAGTCAAGTAAATTCCTGGTTTTTTAAATGGATGCCCGGTTTCCCGGTCAAGTCGACACCCTATAGGTAGGGACAATAGGGACTTTGAATTTCATTTCATAACGCTGAAAACTACTCTTCTTCTTTTTCAAATTGTGTCTGAAACAATTAAAAGCAGTACCAACTTTTAGTTATTATTTTCTAATACTTCAGTTAGGAATGTGAAAATTGAAAATATCTTTGTGGTAGTACAATCTGAATAGAATGTTGTTAATTAATTTGTTAAATTTCCATATTTGAAGTTTCAGATTATTAAAACATTGTAAATTAATCTTTCACTGCAAATTTTGTAAGGTCTGAAATTTTTTTTAAATATACTGAAATAATTTTTTGAAAGTTATTCTATATTTGAGATTTAGTCTCAGAGTGAAAAGTGATTACATGATCGAAATTCGAGCGAACAAGATTTCTAGCACATAAAATTTTGAATAGATTAGAAAAAAAGGCAATCCGCTAATACCAAGTAGCCTAAATTGCAATATAGTAAAATTCCCCGGATTTCAAATATAAAACATATGCCTGAAAATTTCGAAATGGTATTCCAATCTCGACAACAACCTAAATGAATCCAAATACCATTTTGCCAATATGGAAACAATAAGTTGTCAATATTTTCATTCAATGAGTCAACCATTTTCGGATGGAACCAGAAGTGCGTCAGACATTGATAAAGTCTTCGTTGAAAAGTTGGACAGATATTCACCGAAAAATATAAAAAAATCCAAAATATTTTGAAATTTCGCAAACTTTCTACAATTTTCCGTGTAAAAATTGAAAATTCTAAAACTTCCAATTTTAAACGTTCAAATTTATTTCTCAGTTGGATTTGTAATCACGAGAAATATTTTTACAGTAAAAAGTTGCAGGGTTAAGTTAACCACTTGACGTTAAAGTCACTACCTCATTACGCGGTTTTCCATTTTCTACGTGAATATTTCGAATACCTAAAGGGCAGTCATCGAAATTTTCGACAACTCGTGCATCATTTATAATTTTCTGTGTTGATTATTATTATTATTATAAATTATTATTGTATTCAACATTTTCTGGGAATTCGAGGACTTCTTATGAAAATTCACACGATTTTATGTCGACGAAAATGCTCAAATTATGCGATGTAATGTAATTTCAAGTAATTTTTCATTATGAAAAATCATGCGATTATGCGATTTGCATAAAGTTCAGGTCCCTATAGATATAGGAGAACTGTCGATCCTGAATTGTTTTTTAGAAATTCGATTAATTTTTATCATCTGATTGACAATGGCTGCGGCTCTTAAATGAAAGTTAAAGAGACTTTAAAGAAAAAATAACCTATCCTAGATTGAATGACTAGTCAAGGAAGTAATGTTTCAACTTATTTGTTCTGTGAGATTAGTCAGTGCCGTACTATGCAAATTAGGCAAAAAAATATCGAATTCTAAAGATGGCATTTCAAACTTAGTATCTAAATGTGTTCTTTTTCACCAAGAGAATTTTGTGGGATAGGGTGCCAACAAATTTTTGAACCTTGGAAAAACACACTATTTCTTTAATCTGGTACTTTTTAATATGGTAGAGCTAATGTGTATTTCTACTCAAGAAACGTACTCAAACAATGGTTTGAAATATCTTAAAATGAATAGAAAAATATAGGGAACTCCTAACATTAGTGAAGAATAAAAAGATAATTATATTTTTCATTTCGAAAAATACCGGATTTTCGACAACAAAGTCCCGTATTCTTGGAGAAAAACTTTTTAAATATTTGACGGCACCCTATCCTGAAACTGTTTTTAAAAAAAAGGACACAAATTTTAAGTTTCATGCCCCTTCAACGTTTTGGGCTTATTTGAAGTGTACCTTATCGGAACGGAGAAGATCAAATCCCAATCTTAAAAATATTAGGAAGTCTCGTGGAAACATAAACACTAGCGTAAATATTACAACTCAAGTCATGACTGTTCAGTATTCCTATTTCCTCAACCTAATAAGTGAATCCTATGATCCCGAGGAAAAATTCTCGATCGGATGAAAATACTAAGAATCCATCGAATCCGAATTCTGAAGCAAAAAACTGATTCAATGCCTTTCTTCCGGAAAACTTCATTCGACCATTCATGTCTTAAGCCTACTGACCCAAATATGGCAAATTGGTAATGCATTAATTCCGCCTCATTCCGCCTAGAGAACTGGCTCGGACAAGTTATCCGTCCTCCAATGATTTTGTAAAATTATCAAAATTCAGCAATACCGACGATTTTTCGTCAAAGATTCACGCGTTTGTTCCGGATAGTAGCAACATGATTTCAACAGTAAATCGACAACAATACAGTTTTCTATTAAAAACAGAAGAGCATCGCAATAGATTCCATATAAAATCTAGTTGACGCAACACGTGCTCTCTTCTTACATATGGATTCAGGTTTAAAAGTCTGACGAGTACTTACCTTGCGATGTAAAACTGCATGACGTTCACCGTCGCATATTTTTCCGAAAATCGAGGTGACATCCGTTGTTGTCGTGGAAAATTTGCGACTTCGCCTCTGCACAAGTGTTGCAAAATGGCCTGAAACTGCTTGAAACCCTTGATAAACTATGAGATAAAAAGTTGATCAAAAATAGAGTAATTTTGACTTCTACCGAAATGATTCAACCACATAAATGTTTCCGAATAATTATCAATTATCGGTCCTCTTAAACTCAATGCCACTCTTACAAACACCATCAATTTGTTTATAAAAAGAACATACTGAATATGACAATTTAGATTAAAGTCACAATCACAAAATGGCGAAACCGTTAACCGTTGAGCGCCGTTGATCTAATAAAGAGTCAGTGCTGCCATCTTGGAAAAATAGGAGAAAGTAGAGATTGTAATAACAGCAGGTAGATAAATAAAATTTCCGAAACGTCATGCTCAGTCGATAAGGTCAAATATAACAATGTCATGTGGTAGAAGTGGTAGAACCAAAGATATTATCTTTGGTAGAACCAAATATCCTAATATCTTAGGTAGAACCGAATATCTTTGTTAGAACCAAAGATTTGGTAGAACTGATGAGAAGAGTTTGCTAATTTTCTGCTTCTCAAGTATAAGTATTATTTTTTCAACTGTGAATTAGTGTTTGATCCATTTCTGATTTTTTATAATCTTCGAAAAAAAATCAAAAATATCATGTAGCCAGAATCCGAGCTAAAAAAATCGAAAAAATGCTGATCAGTCTATGGAAAAATGTCATATGAAATTGAAAAGCCAAAAGATGTCACAGTTTTCTCACTGCTTATGCACTGAAAAAGTGAAAACTATAATCAAAGATATATTTTCAGAAAGAACTCTACATAAACTATGTCGTGCTGCAGTATTTGAAAATATCGGCTGAGTGTAACATAATGATAGGATTTTCGACCAACTGTCAAACAGATGGCAGTAGTATTAAACCAATCTACCAATCATGTGAGAGCGTTTGAAAATATTAAAAACCAACCTTTTTCATTGGAGAATCACAAAAACAGCAAAGAATATCGAATGGCATATTTCGCGCCAAATTTTGACATTCACGTGCATGAACAATGTTTGTTGCGTTTTGTTGTTAAGGGTAGTTTATTTGATTTTTATAGACAGAATTCGATACCTAAAAATAATTTGATATATTGGCAGCTTAATCATGAGGCTCAAGTGTAGGATGATTGATATGGCAGCCATGCGGGACTTCACAAGTATGTTTTCTTTGTAAATAGAATTTCTAACCTATAAAGAGTTCAAAATATTATTACCTCCTTTGCATTTGTGCTTTTTTGCATCAAAAACTGAATAATTGGACTAAAATCATGAGAATATTGAATGCAGGTTAGGAAGAATTTCTAAATATACAAGTGGAACATACTACGAAAAAACTGTGTTTGGAAAAGTTTAGGTTGAGTAACTGATGTTTGTATTTTGCAGTAAAGTTTCGTTCCTCTTGTTTCTTACATTATTACCTTATTACATGTTCCTTTTAAACAATCAAAATCAGCATGTTTTATTCCATATGAAATCGGGCTGACCCTATTGATATCACGGAATATCGTGACAAAAGATTTTTTTTTTTGAAATCGCATCGTGGAAAGAAACTTCCAATATTTTTTTGCACCCATATGTAGTGCTTTCTACCTTCTTCTAAATTCTTGGAAAAAATTGATTACAAAAATGCATTTCTCAAAAAAGCAACTTTTATTTTTTTTAAGATTCACTATATGGGGAAGTTATCCTGTGAGTTTTTGTGGGTTCCGTCCTCGCTGAACCATTCCTTCACATGGGAGACCTTTTTTAATTTATAAAATAAATTCAATAAAATATCAATTTTTTTTAGACATTAGAGTATTATGTCATGAATAAGGAAATTTACAAAATTATGATTTTTACAATTATGTTTCGAATGAAGTCACCCCTTACATTACTATTTTTGTTTTTTTCGGATTTTTTTTCTGCTCCCCAGCTAGGGCCTGGGGGAAAGTTACCATTAGATTATGCCATTCTTGGCCCAAGCTTGGGACCCAATGATACCAATGGTGGGGCAAGATTGTTCGCAGTCCTGGGCCTTCATGGGCTAAAGCTTGGGATGATCACGCCAATGATAAGACTTGTCAGCTATTTATAAATTTAAACTTGAATTGAATTTTCGACCAAACATTGGTCTTCAACGCTCTAAATATTTCAGATAAATTATTTCAATATTTTCTGAAAAAGGAATAAATGTGTTTCAGACATAGTCAACACAGTATCACGAATGTCGAAAACGTGTGTGATACGTCTAACACCTGAAGTTCTATGCTTTAATATAGGAGATGATAGAGTTCCCGTCGTTTGGGCAGAACTCTCGCAATCCCGTTTTTTTTACGAATACGCCATGGGTGGTGCTTCTGAGGATCAAAACGAAATTTACTTAGAATCGGACACCGGAATGCTCGCGAGAAGTGTTGCTTCTTTAAAACAGTCTGCGAAAAGCGTCAAGATAAAATTGACCAACAAACAACAACCCTGCCTCACTTTTGAAATCGAATTACCCTCTTTGAGTATGGATTCTAGACAATGCGTTCACGACGTGCCTGTTCGAGTTATTCCACGTCGAGAATGGTGCGAATATCAGGCTCCAAACGTTCCTTCCTTCGATGTAAATATGTTTACAATAACTAAATCGTCTATATCAAATTGAATGACCTATCTACTCAATATTTCGATTCCAATTACAGTATCATTGTTCAATTTTTATTCTAGATATCGATGGACATGCCTCAATTGAAACATGTTCGAAGTATGGTCGAGCGAATGAAAAATATGAGTCCTTACCTAATCTTAGAAGCCGACAGGACGGGAAAACTGGTTCTAAAAGTGGACAACGACAGTGCGAGTATAGCAACTCACTTTCGAAATCTCAACGTTTGGAACAGTTCCGACATCGAAGAAGATGAAATTACAGCTAGCGTTGATATAAAAAAATTCCACACTTTTTTATCCTGGGATATTATCCATCCAGATAGTGTAAAGTGCAACATTCTTCACGAGAGAACAGTGAATCTTCATCTATGTTCAGAAGGATATTTGACGATACACTATTTCATGCCAGCAATCGCTTCGTAATCGAATCCTCTTTCCAAACACTAGAAAATTATCCTGAGAAATACTTATAGAAATAATTTTTAAAAATATAGACAATAAGCATATTCAACTGGAATCAAGTTATAAGTGTCGAAATATTAGGATGAAATCCAATTAATGTACTATAACTGGAAAATAAGATACTTTTATTAATATAACATCAATCGTAAAAATTACAGATCTTATCCTTATCCTAGACCTGAAAGTCGTATCTTGAAGCTCAAATAATTAAGTTCATAGTTACTGTAATTAATCTAATTGTAGGCGAGGTTAAAGCTTCGCTCGTTCTCCTGTCGGAAGTTCTGGTGCATTTGATCGATCTGCTGAATTTTTTGACCCAGGAGAGTGGTCCGCTGATCAAGCCACTGCAAACTGTTCATGTGGGCGTTTAATATCTTCCCAATCTGGACAATCGGGTCACTGGAATCCTGAGCACGATTTGCTTCGTTCAAATGCTCGATGATTTCTTTCAAATCTTCAGACATCTGCTTCAACTGAGTGTCGAGACTCTCCGAAAGTCGGTAAGTATATTCACGTTCCGGATCTGATACTGAGAGTTGGGAGAGTTCCTTTTCAAGAGGGACGAGGCAGTCCTGAAGCTCCTTTTGTTGGCCGACCTATGATTGAAGATTTTTTTCGATGAAATCAGGACTTGGCTCAATCAGTTCCTACAAACGTGATTCGTGAATAAAAAGAAGGACATACCACATAATCAAGTTCGTGTTCCAATTGTTGTTGCTCCAATTTAACTCTCTCCACTTCCTGATTTAGAGTAACAATCTTCTCGCCATTCGCTATGAGTAATTTGTCCCAGGCATTGACCTGGGTTGCTTGATTAACGAATACCTTTTCCTGTTCTTCTAACTCCAAAGTATACTTGTTTATTGACTCTTCAAGTTGGCAGAAATTAATTGCTCCAGTTTGTCCGCTGCTTGCTGATGTGCTGACGCTGAGACATTTTTTATTTTTAACTTATAACTAATATGAAATTTCAAATTTAAGAAAATGAATTCAAAATATAAAGGAATTCGAATTCTTCTTTAAAATCCAGAATTAAAATTCAAATACGAAATTTTGGGAGACTGATAAACGAAGAATCTAACGATAAAATTCAGACAGCACACTCTGGACTGTCCCTTTGAATTGAAATAACCTGAATGAATGAAAAGAAGAAAGAAAAAGAAGGAAACCTACATACAGATCAAATTCCTTATTCTTTCTTCAAATCAAAATTTTAATTCTTCTCTAACGTCCAACATTCGAATTCAACGAGGAAATTCTTGGAAATCGAAAAGAACCAAGAATCTAACGAAAATACAAGTTTTGCAGATTTGTATATATTGTAAATCCTGAGTTTTTCATTTTTCTCCATACGAGTTATTTATTCATCCGCAAAAATGTATAAAACCTTCAGTGTCCAATTTCAAAATGGAATTTTTGTACTCTAGCATAAAACGATGAAAAAGGCTACAACTGTGAAAAATATAACCAAAAATGACCCTAATGAGATGAGTTACTTTTTAACAACCAAAACAGATGGTTTTTAATAAGACTGACGTGACATTTTTTTATACTTTTGCTTCTTGCAAATATAATTTCTAAATAAAAGAAGCCAATTTATAAGACTTATTTGATAAATAGGCGTATAAAACATTGCTTGCAGAAATTATTGTAACAATTCTAACCTTAGTCCAGCAATAGGATTTTATCAAGGGGCCTAGCCGGATAACATGGTCAAAACTGCCCCTGCGGCATATGGAACACTGATAACACCATCTTGTTCCTTGTCAAAACCAATTAAAAAAAACAAACAATTTTCAGAACCTATAAGTCATGTTACGTCCCTACAAACCGTATAATGTGGTTTTCAGTTTTTTGCCGATATCTTGGTCAATTTTTGAGCTATAAAATTTTTTTTCCTTCAAATTGTAAGGTTTTTCAAGCCCTACGAAATGAAATCCCTTTAAAAAATTTTGGCTCGAAATTCAAATTTTTAAAGCGCTTTAAAAATATCGAAATTTTTTTTTTCAAAAACGCTGTTCGACTCAACGCTAGAAAAAATATATATTGTTTTTTGGCACCCCAAAAATATATGTGAATTTTCTAAAATTTTTGAAGTTGGTGGAACGCACCCAAAAAAAATAACCGCATTTTTAATTATTTTTGACCATAAACAAGATTCTAGAATCTCGCTCGCTATATTTTGCTACGTTCAAACACCTTTTTTTGTTATATTGTGCAATTTCAAGAAGAACAACATAGTTTTCACCGCCACTAAACATTTTTTCCGGCAGTGAAAAGTGTCAAAAGTCGATAAAAACTTGAATTTTTCGGAATTTTGACCTTCTATGAACTTCTACATACTTTAAATCATCTTTTCGTTATTCTATTATCTACTTTTACTTTATGTGGCTTGTATTTTTTTCATGTTATGGGGAAGTTGAAGTTACTGTTCCTCAAATAATTTTTTTATCTGTAAGAAACGTTAAAAATCAGGTAGGAACCCTTTTTTAGGCTTTCGACTAGGTTCAAGTCCCTCACACTTTCCAGAGCGGATTCCTGATGTTTCAAATAATTTTTTATGCCTAGGTTCTACAATATAGCGTTTTTCAAATCAATTTTGTTTATACATATAACCAATAAAAGTCACGATATCGATCGTGCTTTACGAGTTTGGATGACGTAAGTAAACTTCACAAGTTTTCAAAATCTGCCATTGCATTTTTCAAATTGAGTTTATTAATCATTAAAATCATTCTCCCGAAAACCAATTTGCACCTTGAATATTAGTAAATTTATCATTGTACAAATATTCCATGTCATTTCATCAGTCATTTTGAACTCGATACCTTTCTCGAATTATTCGACCTGCAGAGCATCTCACACAGATTTTTGACCGAGAAAAGGTTGTTCCCGTTATTGAAGAAGACAGGGATGAATAATAATGGGTTTTTCACAATCATAGGTCAATCATTTCAATGTAAATATAACTCGAACTTAACTGCTGAAAAAACTGTGTAATATACTGATCTATTTTGACAAACTTTTAATGAATCATCAGTTCCTTCAAATTGAAAAAAAGTGGTACCTTTTTATCCATTCACTGCAAAATAAACTCAAAATGACATGAAATATTTGTATAATGATTAATTTACTAATATTCAAGGTGCAAATTGTTGTTCGGGAGAATGATTCTAATTATTAATAAACTCAATTCGAAAAATGCAACGGCAGATTTTGAAAACTTGTGAAGTTTACTAACGTCATCCAAACTCGTAAAGCACGATCGATATCGTGACTTTTATTGGTTACATCGTACAACATTTTATATCACTGACTAACTTAAATTCGCACTTACGGTTCGTCTATCCATGACTTAAAATAGGTCAGTACAGCACCGTGAAGTTAGGGCCCGAGCGTCAGCGAGGGTCATAAGCACGGTGCCGTAATAACCTGTTTAAGTCACGGATAGGCGTTACTTAAGTGCGAATTTAGGACACACAGTGCTATAAAAGTATTTGGAAAATCAGGAATCCGCTCTGGAAAGTGTGAGGGATCTGAACGTAGGGTTCCTAACTGATTTTCAACACCTTTTACAGTTAAAAAAATTATTTGACGAAAAGTAACTTGATTTTCCCCACAACAATAAAAAAATACGAGCCACATAGAATGAAAGTAGATAATAGAATAACAAAAAGATGATTTAAAGTATGTAGAGATTCATAGACGGTCAAAATTTCGAAAAATTCAAGTTTTTATCGTCTTTTGACGCTTTTCACTGCGTCAAAAATATTTAAAAATGCGGTTGTTATTTTTTTTGGGTGGGTTCCAACAACTTTAAAAATCGGAGAAAATTTACAATATTTTCGGGGTGCCGAAAAACAATATATATTCTTTCTAGCGTTGAGTCGATAGGCGTTTTTGAAAAAAAAATGTCGAAATTTTTGAAGCGCTGTAAAAATTTGAATTTCGCGTAGGGCTTGGAAAACTCTACAATTTGAGGAAAAAATCATTTTCTAGCTCAAAAACTGATCGAGATATCGGCAAAAAACTGAAAATGACATCAAGTATACGGTCTGTAGGGACAAAACATGACTTATAGGTTCTGAAATTTTTTTTTTTTTTAATGGACATTGCCTTCTTTCTTTCCTTTTTTTTTTAAATTTTGGTTTTCTTAATTTGAATCTAGATATTTGAAAGTGTGTTGTCTAGATTTGATCGTTACATTCGTTTTTTTATTTCCAAAAATTTCTTAGTTGGGAAATAAAATTGATAAAATCGATATCTAGAATCTCATTTCCTCACGTGGTGGTTGCTCCTAATGTAGTTTGAGGCGTCGAACTCGCTATGCTGGCCGGAAGAGGAGCAGCTGTAGTCTTGTTAATAGTAAACCCAGTCGCAGTTGCAGGAGCTGCGGCGCCTAAATTAAACCCGGAAGCAGAAGTTGTCGTACCACCGAGATTGAATCCCGTAGCAGTTGTGGAAGTTGTTCCTCCGAGGTTGAATCCTGTCGAAGCTGTCGATGCTGTGCCTACGAGACTGAATCCAGTTGCACTTGTGGCAGCTGGAGCAGCACCCAGATTAAATCCCGTTGCTGGAGTAGAAACTGTGCCTCCTAAACTAAATCCAGTTGATGGAGTCGTACCACCGAGATTAAAACCAGTCGCCGTTGTTTGAGGTGTGCTGCCCAATGCGAATCCTGTTCCGGTCGATGGAGTCCCACCAGTCAAACCGAATCCTGAGGGTGCTGAACTAATATTGAGAAAAAAAAGGAAATTGGAGACTTAGTTGTAAATCTTCGCTATAACGCAGAGATTTCATATGTAATGAATTAGATTTGTCAAAAATTAAGGGATCAAGAGTGATAATATTGGCACGGATCCCAGCGGTTCAATAGCTCAATTTTCGGTAAAAAGGATTTTATGTCGAAAAAAATGGATTTCATTTATTGATAAAAAACTTTCATATCATATGGGTATCTCTCAAATATTGCACGAAGGAGCCCCTTAACAGCAGCACCTCTCCTTCAGCAAGTTTCATAGTCATTTTTTTGTTTTAAATATTTTTTTAGGTAGCTTCGAAAAATCTGTCGCGCACTTTAGCATTACAGATAAATAATGAAAATCCACCTGTTTCTAGTAAATGAGTCCACTATTTTACTTTTTAATGAGAATTAATCTTTTTCAAATTCTCATCAGAGGAGGCATTTCGATTTCTGTGAGATTTGACCCCCCCCCCTCCCCCCGTATTTGTCAAATATCCACGTTTTGAGACCTTCTGAACCCGAAAAAGAGGATTTTTACGAATGTGTCTGTCAGTATGTTTAAATGAAAACTTACAAAGTTAGAGCACTTTTAACACTTTTGAGATCAGTTTGTTTTTGAGATTTGAAAATAATATGTACAGTTTATTGTAGTATTTGGAAAACCGAACAATTCAATTTTGAGATTCATTTTAATAAAAAAAAATATGAGTTACAACATTTGCAAAATTCAAAAATACAAACGAAAATGGAGATTACAAACTTACCGAATTTCCTTAAGAAAGCAAAAATCGACTATACAAAAAATAGTGAAAAACCAAAAATTCCATTTTATAGTGAAACTATGCAAGATACGAGAAAAGATTATACATTTCAAAAATTGCGTACACAAAAACAATCTTCCAATATGTTGACAATTTCTTTTTGATAGGACGTGTGGTTTTTGTTCGATTCGAAAGAACCATATTAAAAATGAAAAAATCAAATTTTTTCTCAAACGACACAAGCAGAGAGAAAAACGAGACAAAAGTTGTTTATCGAAAAAAGAACTACAAAGGTGCTGCCAGACGTTTCTTGATCGGATACGTACTTTTCATTTTACTTGACCATAAATAATACCTTTGAAAATAAAAAAATTTAATTTACGTATAAAGGACGCTAGGTACGAAAGAAAATTGGATGACATAAGTTATCCGCCCCTAAAATATCTATAAAATTGTAAGTGGATATTTTTCGATTGAACACGTAGTTTTTGTTATAACCGTAGAAAATTAAATAAATAATTGACAAAAGTACGCCACCTAAAAATGGGCTACACATTTACTTTCATAATTTTCTGATAGGACGCGTATTTTCTGTTCTAATCGTGAGAATATTATAAAAAAGATACGAAAAAAAATTAACAAACCAAAGTTGTTCACTTGAAAAGGATCTACGATTTCGTTATTATTTATTTTTAGATGATACAAGCAGGTTTTCTCTTGATCGTAAAAAAAAGTCAAAATGAAAAAATTAAATTGTTAGAAAAACGTCACAAGGGATGAAAAAAAGTGAGAAGTCACCTAGTTAAACATGCAAATCATTTGATAGAAATTCGAATGTTTTGTAGAAATTCTGTTTTTTGGGGTTAAAAATCTCAAAATTCAGACAAATTTTTTCTTCTTCTTGACTGGAAAATCTTACTTAGTTGAAAATTCGTCTTTTTGATTTGAAGACTTATCTTTTTGATTGAAAATTCAAATATTTGTGTAAAAAGTACATAGTTTCTTTTTTAGTAGCAAATTGAATTCTTGGATTGAAAAATTATTTCTTTCATTTTTAGTTGAAAACTGACCTCTTTTAGTAGAAAATTGGAATCGACTTGAAAAATTTGGTTGGGATTTTTGTTATTTCTTGACTAAGGATTCTTTTTCGGGTAAAAATTTGACTACTTGGTTGAAAGTTGAACGATTTTGTTAAAAAAACATTTTTTGGGTTTAGGATTGATCATTTTAGTTGAGATCTTCTCCCTTTCTTTGAAAATTGAACTATTTTGTTCAAATTTGTGTGTTTAGGTTCAAAATTCAGCTATCCAAGCTGAAAATTTGAATATTTAGTTTAAAATTCGTCGATTTGGTTTCAAAAATCATTGTAACCAGTGAAAATGTAACTCCTTGGTTCAAAATGTATCTTTCTTGGTCCTAGTTTCAATTGTTTATGTGAATATTTAAGAATCTAGTAAGAAATTCAAACATTTTTTCCGAAAGTTCAAATTTTGGGTTGAAAATTCGTCTTTCTTGTTTGAGAATGTTATGCTTTTGGTACTAGTTCGTTTTTTGTTGTATTACAAAAGTACTATTTTGGGGAAAAAGATTACCAATTTTTAATTTTTTTCGAGAGAATTTGTTTTTTGAGTATCAGTTATCTCGTTGGATATTTAGATTTGTTAAAAAAGCAACTATTCCGCTAAAAATTAATCTATTTGGTTGAAAATTCATCAACTGTTTCACCTGTTTCAAAGCGCCTTGTTTTTATGTGGCTTTAATTTCTGTTTGATCCCTAATAAATGAGTACAAAATTAGTGAGAATGGGGAAAATTGGGCCAAAATTTTCGATTGTGGGTTTTTAAGGGGTTCTTTCAAATTAAAGGGGAAATAGAGGAATAAGGGAAAAGGGGAATAAAGGGATGGCGTAAAAAAGTGGAAGGACTGTGATCCCTGCATTATAAATTGAGGAAGTAAGAATAGTTAGTGTCTCCGAAAAGTAAAATGAATACGGAATTTAGTAGTCTTACGCAGGAGTGGTGGCCAACCGAGCTTGCGGGGTTCCCGATCCTGGAGCTCCTACTCCTGGAGCTCCTATTCCAGGAGTTCCCATTCCAGGAGTTCCCATTCCAGGAGTTCCCATTCCAGGAGTTTGCATTCCAGGGATTTGCATTCCAGGAGTTTGCATACCAGGAACTGCTTGTGCTGCTGAAGGTGCAGTTTTTCCTAAATTAAATCCAGTCGCTGTTGTCTGAACTGTAGTTCCTAAAGTGAATCCTGAAGCGCTCGTAGTCATTGTGATTTTTTTTTTTGTTATAAACCGAGTCGCAGTCCTAGAAACCCAAAAGACGACTTTTAATTCTGAAACATTCAACCGTATGTTTTAATATAAGCTATACACTCAACTTGAAAAAAAACAAGACTTGAAACAGTAGAAAATATATTTAAAACTACAGTCCTCTCAGCAATTTTTCACCAACAAATGAAAATATCGTCAGTAGTAAGAGCTCCCGCCAAAATTCCAAGGTCAAAGATTTTTCAATAAAAATCAAATTTAAAAAAATTGGAGAACGATGCATTAAAGATCTAGTAGATAGAATCTACATAAGAAAAATAACGCACTGCACAAAAATAAAAACACCAGAAGTAAGTTGGATTTTTATCCTAATTGTCGTTGATTGATAGAGAAATTTGGAATATGCTCAAATCTAACCTGAAAGATTAGAAATTTCGTATTCTTCTGTCAAGAATGAAAGCAATTAAACTGAAAAAAGAAAGAAACTCGTAGAATATGATCAAATTCGATAAACATTCATCTAAGATTCCTAACAGACCTAAAAAAATCATTCAAAATCGTTGGAAGAAAACATGTCAATTTGCGAATAACTTTTCAGTTTCCAGCACTTACCTACCTCAATTATAGTTCGATCTGATAAATAACAGTTATAGTTGAAGCATTTATGTTTCGTTATACCCCAAATTCAGTATAAAATAATACTTACAAGTCATAGAATCTTTTAAAACAGAGTTTTCGTTGTCATCTAAGGTAAGTGATGAAAACGATGAAAACACAACGAACATAACCTCAAAAACACGGAGAGTTCGTCCGCGCGTCTGCGCGAGAATTCCAACCTAAAAAATCTGACAACAAGCAACACAGCGCAACAATCAAAGCCGGCTTCGAACTCCGAAAATAGACGCGGTCAAAAGTCAAAACGCTCCCTGGCAGTTCTGTGGCTTGTTTATACATTTATCTCCTCGTGAATACTAGTTTATTCTGCTATAAGATTCTGCAAAAGGCGAACTTTTGAATAAAATAAAAACAATGAAGACAAACTACTCACTTTGTTAACGCATTATATGCACAAATGTATAGCATTACCCTAAATATTGATTTGTGAAGTTATAAAAACTCTTCAGAAATTCTACAGTACTGTCAGAGATTAGGACCCCAATCTCTGGTACGGTACACGTGGAGGGAACTTTTTTCCCAGTAGAACATGAAAATGAACGTGGGAGCCTGTGAGTCACAGACTGAATTCTAAAGTGAATGGAATTATAACCTGGTATAAGTTCTCCGAAGAGTTTTTTATACAAAAAATCAGTGACCAAAAGTTGTGTAAAAAATGAATACCGTGATTTTTATAAGTAGTTTTATCTTTCCTTTATTTATTTGCTTTGCAAGGGCATCTTTTCTTGCAGCACCGCCACAAAGTGCTTTAGTTGTTGCTTTCGAAGACACTTATGATATGTCTTTGCTTGCAAATACCTTATCTGATCAGGGCATTGATGCTACCTTAATAATTCCTTCGACGGCGAGTGATGTTTATGAAAATTTGGTCGACGTCAAAGTGTTGAAGATCGATGTTTATAAAGGTCATCCGGTTGACATTGTCCGGAACATTAGAGCGGAGAATAAAGCCCTTGAGGCTTGCGAACAACTTCTTACGGATAAAAAGATTTTGAAGGAGATCCAGGAACTTCAACCCACGTTTACAATATTTCCTGCTATTAGGTATATACTATTCTTCATCATTGAACTTGATTCGGAATTATTGGATCTAATATTTTCCTCTGTAGTTTTTTTTCGGTCTTGAGGTATTATATAAATATATATAATATCAATTTTCATTTTAGACACGATGGTTGTTTGATTCCTTGGGCAAAATCAATCCGCTCGATTCCAGTTGTGTGGACTCTCGGAGCAAACGAAGAACTTTATACTTTCCTCCAGACAGGAACAGCTTTACCGATAAATACTGATGGATTTATGATAACCATGATTTCCAATTTAAAGGGAAAATTCTACATTTCTTCCCTTCGAAGTAGTTACGTTGATCCCGCTTTGAATTTAGCCTCAAAGTATCTTCGAAATGTCGATTTTAATCTCGAAAATCTCTACAATAATGTGGAATTAGTATTGTGGGGAGGCGATGTAGTTTTGAGATCAAACTTTGCTCCTTTAACTGAATTACTCGTCCAGGTAAGGGCATTGGTTTTTGTATGATCAACATTGCAAAATAATGTATCGCAATCCATTTACAAATATTTGAATTATTCATCCCTAGCAGAAGGCTGTTACGATTATTATTATTATAGTTCCCAACTTGCCTCTCAGGAAGAAATGTGAAACTGCGGCGCTGATCGCCTTTTGCCCAATTGTTGATTTGAATATCAAATAAGAATCGAACGATATCTTTTAATTTTATCAGAATTCATTAACTTTTTCACTTCGAAATAACCGCGATTTATTGCTTGTTCCACAAAGGAACACATTCTTTCGGAACGGTAAAAAAATAAATCTCTTCCTCATCTGTGTTTTTTCGAGATTCCCAGATCAGGGTGGCGATTTGGCGTACGATTTCCAATTTCCGGTCATTTCCCGGTTTTCTCGGTCAAATTTCCCAATTTTCCCGGTCAACTAGAAGTAACATATTCATGTTTGTCACGAAACGCAAAGATTTACTTTAATGTATGACGTTCATTCTAAACATTCTTTAACACAACAGATCAAACATTGCAAAAAAATTAATGTTGAAAAGAATACTAAAACTTTCCACAGAAGCATATCATTTCTTTACAAAAATCGGAACAATTCAACTGACAATTAACAAAAATCAGTCAACGATAACAGAAAAGAAAAACTGATTTCAAACAAGATAGCTGATTTTTCAGCCAAAGCGATGCCTCATAAATCTTCAACTGGAACAGTTAAATTTCGAACCAGGAAGATGAATTTTTTACTGAAATAATAAAAAAATTAACTGACGCACTCCAATTTTTAACCATGGATGTGAATATTTAAACGAAAAGATTAATTTTCATATAAAAAGATTAATTTTCTACCAAAAAATACAATTTTCAGCAAAATAGTTGAATCTCGAACTAAAAAAAATAATTTTTTTCAACCAAGAATGGAGCAGTAACTTTTTTATTTTGAAAACCCGATTTCTAACCAAACAAGAGAGTTTTCAACTAAAACAAACAATCTTCAACTGAGCGAGTTGAATTTTCAAACAGAAACCAAATTTTGAATACTGGAAAAAATTTATGTTCAACCAAACAAATGAATTTTCAACTACAACTATGCAATTTTCAATTTGAATAAGTTAAATTTTTCGTTTAAAAATTAATTGCTTTTAACAAAAAAAAAACTGAATTTCAAAGAAGTTTTCACATTTTTTAACAAAATAATAAATTTTCAAAAAAAAATGGTTAATTTCCAATTTTAGTAGTTGAATTTCAAATCAGAAAGACGAATTTTCAACTAAGATAGTGTAAATTTTGACTAGATTTTAATTCTCAGTCAAAAAATACAATTTTTCAATAAAATGGTTGAACTTTGAAACATAAAAATAATCATCTTCAACCAGGATTGGAAAATTAACAATTTTATTTGAAAATTATTGGTTTAACCATACATAATTGTTTTCAACAAGATGTCTTTTCGACTAGAATGAAAAATATTTATCTGTATAACTTGAATTGTTAACCGTAAAGGAGAATTTTTGAACAAGAGAATTAACTTTGGAAGAAAAAAATAATTTTCCACCAAAAAATAGATTCTCAATAAAATCTGTGGATTTTTAACAAAGCAATTGGATTTTCAATTCAACTGACTCATTTTCATTCAAATTGTTGAATTTTCAGTTGATGAAATTAATTTTCAACTAGACTGATGAATTTTCAGATAAAATGATGAATTTTCAAGTGGAATAGATGTATTTTATGCGGAAAAGATTAATTTTTAACGATGAAGATCAATTTTTGACACAAAAGATGAATTTTCCTCAAAGTATATAAATTCTTAAAAAAATAGTTTAATTTTTTTTAAATCAATGTTCAAAGAAATGCTCGAACTTTCACAACAACAAAAAATTTATTTCCAACGAAATAGTTACATTTTCAATCAGAGGTAAATTTTATATTAAAATAGTGCACTCTCCACAACAAAATTTAATTTTCAACAAAAGAGTTTAACATTCAACCAAGTAGTTGATTTTTCAACTAAAATAGGATGAATTCGCAATGAACAATGTAAATAAGTTTTCTATTATAATTCAGAAATAATTCTTCTGTGAAGTACCATTTCTACTCTGAAAACTGCTTCAAGAAATGTCTTCATTGGAAATTAAGAAGAGAGGACTCTCAAATTGCGACGAATTTTAAATTGAAAGATCGATTATTAAAAATTCCTCTCTTGTAAATTTAAATTAAAATTATTTCGAAAAGTTCCTGTTCCATGTCAAAAATTTCCTGTTCCAAGAGGAATTAAATTTTTTTCCTGAAGCTCCCTGCCCTTAAATAAACACAATAATCATTTTTTCAAATTCCCTGTTTCAAGTCATATAAATGAGAAGAATGCAAATAAAACGTGGTTAATACATTTGTCTGCAAAAATAGAGAAGACAATTCTTTCGTATGCTTGAGCTATTATCAATTCGATTATCAAACTTGAGTTAGCTTAAAAGACTCACAGAGCAAAAAATTTGTAAAAGGTTTTTCTTATAATGGAAAAAAAAAACAAAAATCCTGTCTCTTATAAAGTAAAGATATATTCAAAAAGTTTTAGAATCAGACTGAAGGAATGTACATTCTTTCAATGGAATAAAAAAAGCTGTTCAATTTGTAGCAAGATAATTCGTATATCAACGGTGAAACTCCTAATTTTCTGGGTTAAGTCAAGTAACTTCCTGATTTTTGATTGAATTCCTTGTCATTTCCCGGTTTTTTCCTGGGCAATAAAATTCACGGTCGTTTCGCGGTTTTCCGGTCGAGTGGCCACCCTGCGTATCTGAATTCCTTGCTTTCTCGGCCTTCTGTTTGCAATTTAATACAATGCAACGATGACGTCCCATAGTTCACAGTTTTGATTCTCCTAACATATTATGATAAATCACTGTTTGCGCAATACACTTCAATCACAGATCACTGTTTAATATACCTATTTCCAACACAAAAAAAATTTCACGTGAATAAATCCAATAAAATGTCAAACTATGTACTACTGACGTAGCCATTTTTGTTGATTGGACACTGTTGTTCTGTCGCAAATTCAAATTCAAATGAAAAATTTGCCGAAATGCAATCAGCGCCACAGTTTCACATTTTGCCCGCTGAGTCAAGTTGGGAACCAAGTGTCTCTATAGTGCCGTGGCATACCCCTGATGCCCTGATCAGGGGTATGCCAGGGGAGTATTAACTCTGCCGAGTTAAGAACACTAGAAATATTTTTTGTTTAAATTTAAATGTAGCAGGCCTTTTTGTGGAGTGGGTCTTTTGAATTTATCAGAATTTGAGAGGAAGAAATTGTCAAAGCTGTTGATAGCAACATTTGGTACAATATTCTGCACAATTGAAAAACATTTGGTTGAGATATCATGAATTAAAAAATGGCTGATATAAAACAATCTGACTTCCGATATTAAAAGAAAAAATATAATCATGTCATGAGAAGAGTTTTTTTTCTGCTTCAAAGTTTAGAAAGTAGTGAAATACATCCGAAGACGAAGGCTTTACGAGTTTTATTTATAATTATGAAAGTATTTTTGTTACTCAGTGCACTTTCTTACTAGTTTGTCCTAAAAATCTCTTAGCTAGGTTGGTATCTCTAAAAGGAATAAAAATGACAATAGCCAAATGTGTTCAAATTAAGGTTGCACCAGGTTGAAGCTTGCAGTACAAAACTTGAAAACGAACATTTATTCTGAAAATGAATTTGCGGCAGCAAAAATTCATCAGAAATCAAAGGCGTGTTTTGTTAAAAGGATACGTTCTTTAGCACCAAACAAACAACCGGATTCTAACAAAAAATCTTGAATCAAAATTTTTTGCAAAAAAACTTGAATCAACATTTTTGGCAAAAAACCAATTTCATAGAGTATCTTTGCTAAACTCTTTGTCTTGAAATCATGAACGATATTTCTACAAATTATTATGGTCAAATAGTTTATTTAAAAAAAGAACAGATACCTTCCTCCTTTCTGAAGACCTTCACACGTCACACTGAATCTTTACTTTCCCGAAATGGAAACATTTAAAAAAGATTTTTTTTCTAAATTCTCATTCAGCTTCCCCATATCTCAGCAGCAGTTTTTTTAATTTCTGATTTGAATTAAAAAATATATTTTCCACCGCTATTCAAATGCGTTTTACAAACTTTTCAACTTTCTGTAATCAAACTTATTTTCTGTCAGTTTAAAATTTTAACATCACGGGTGTAAGTTTTCATTTTTTGTTTTAACTGAAAATTGCGTTTAGTTACTTTGATCCTTTGCTCCTGTTGGATGTCTAGTTTTGTACTGCAACACTTCAAAGAAGCCTTTCTGTTTGTTCAGTTTCGTAAGATTTTTCGAGAAATGCATTTTACGAACCCTTTGCACCCTCCAGTATCATGTTTGGATTTTATAAATATATATATTGAAGAATTTACGGTATTTTTCCCCTATTGAATGGATTCAAGTTGGGAGTTTATGTGTGATGTTTTACAGCTGTGGTGTAATAAATCTTATTATATCCCTAACTTTTCCATCGACGGCGGAGACCTATTCTCCAAAAAGAGGTGTAGAAAGCGTAATTTTATACTGCTTCTTAAAAACATTTGGGTTGAAGAAGAAATGTGTTTTATTTATTATTTTCGGATGAAAAATAGTTGAAAAATTAGCTAAGCCTTCTGGCAGGGTGATTTCCTTTCCTCAATCATTTTCTATAATGGGCCGTACTTAAATTACATAACAGCTCCAGGGGGGGGGGGGGCCAAAAGATTCAGTTACAATTTGTTACGGAACCGGTGGGAGGGGGCGTTTGATTCATGTACGTAATTTTCTAAAATTCGGAGAATAAAGATGAATTTCAAATCCAACAGGACGAATTTCCAACAAAAAAGTTTAACTTCCGGCCAAAAAACATCACTTCGAGAAAAAACAAAAAAATCGGATTTTCAACAAAATAATTACGTTTTTACCAGAATTGTCGAATGTTCAACCAAATAAATTCCCGAAATACAGATGATTTTCTACCAATTTTTCAAATTATCTTGCAAAAGAGATCATACTTCAATTGAAAAAAAGGCAATTCCAACCATATAATTGAAATGTCAAGTCATAAAAACGAGGTTTCTGAAAAATAGTTGAATTCTCAAGAAAAAAGTTCATTTCAAACTCAGAAAAATAAATTCGAGTGAAAATGAATCGAATAGCTAAATTTTCGATAAAAAATATGAACTTTTTACCAAGAAGACCAATTTTATGTCAAAAAGCAAAATTTCACCAAAATACATAAATTTTCAAACAATAAGCTGAATTTTCATCTAGAAACTATGAGCATTCTACCAGTAATGGAAGAGTGAAATTTTGAGTTTAAAGAACTACTTTTCAACCAAAAGAACCAATTTTGAACCAATTTTATTCATCAACGAAAACAATACGATTCTTCCACAAAATAGTTCAGTCCTCAAACGAATGAGTGTATTTTTGACGAAGATGATCAATTTCCTGTCTAAAAACAGTTTAACAAAACAGTTTAGACCTCAAGCAAGAAGTTGCATGTTTCAGAAATTATTGAGTATTTAACCGGGATGAATGAAATTTCAACAATAAAGTTAATTTTTAATCGAGACAGATGAATTTTCAATTAGGAAGTTAGGTTCTTGAGCAAACAGAAACTGGTTAGATCAGCCGTTTCGAAAATTAATTTAGAAAAAAAAAATGATTTTTCACTAAATTCATTGAAGAAAGACGAAATTTTGATAAAAGAACATGCATTCTCTATCAAATAGTGAAATTTTCAATTTATCACGGGTAAGTTTCGGAACAGAAATATAATAGTCATGTTTTCAGATAAAAATTTAATTTCCTATCTAATGAAAGATGATTTTTCAAGAAAATATCCACATTTTCAATCAGAAATGTAAATCTTGAAGAATGTATTCTGAGAAAATGGTTCAATTCTAAGCCAAAGAGTACTTACATTTTTAAACCGAAAAAATGGATTCTTAACCTAGAAGATTAATGTTTCATCAGAAAGACTAAGTTTCACCAAGAAACCTTGTTTTTACACATATAATTAAATTTTCTATCAAATTGTTGAATTTCTAAGCCGAAAAGACGAATTCTGAAGAAAATACTTGAAACCTCAACTGAAACAAAATAATCCTTGACCAAACAGTTGCATTTCAAATAAAAAAGGATGAATTTATGATCAAGGAGATGACCCTACTAAAAATATGATTTACCTACAAAAAAATGAATTTTCAACCAAATAGAAGAATGTTCATCAAAAAACAAACTTTTTCAAAAAAAAGTTCAATCCTGAACCAAAACAAATCAATTTCCTATCGTAAAAGACAAATTTTCAATCAAATAAATTGATTTTTGACCAAATAGTTAGAATTTTTTAGAAAATAAACGAATTCCAGCCAACGAAATGAATCTTCGACCAAAGAAATACAATTGTGTCAATGAAATTGTTTAATCCTGAAGCATAACAAATTAATTGTCAAACAAACAGTTGCATTTTCAATAAAAAAGAATCATCTGTTTTCAACTAAGAAGTTCAACTTCCTAATAAAAAGATGATTTCCTATCCAAATACATGAATTTTCAACCAAATGCATGAATTTTGAAATAAATAAATGAATTCTTAGATTGAACGATATTTCCTGAGTTAGATAGTTGAATTTCCGATGAAAATAACATTTCTCCACCAAAAATGGAACGAATTTCTAAAAAAATTTTAGGATCCTTAACCAAAATAGCTTGACTTGTAACTGGATAGTTGCATTTTTTACCAGAAAGAATGAATTTTCAACCAAGGATGTA
>WSXT02226348.1:0-16551 GCA_011762715.2 Neuroterus valhalla | reverse complement strand
AATTTTTCTTCAAAATTTTGAACCAAATGTTGTATACAAACGTAGTTTATTGTTTTCTAAGGCTTTCCCCAAAAAACAACTTGATATCTATTTCGGTGCGGACGTGTAAGTTGTTGCAAAAAAATCAATAATTTGGGTCACGTGACACATGTTCGACATGGCCTTAAGCTACCATGAATTGCCTGTGAGAATAATGTCAATTACGTTAAATTTTCATAAATTTCCGGAAATTTATGAAAATTTTTTTTATTTTATTGTGGTAAGTCACCATGTTCCCTGTAAAACTCCCACGAATGACTGAAAATTTCCAGAAATTCATAGAAAGACTTGAATTGAATTTGGGTTAATCTATCTTAAGTTACCATAAATTGCCTGTCAGAGTAATATAAATTACGGAAAATTATCATAAATGGCCGGAAATTTATGGGAATTTTTTAAATTAAATTTTGGCTGTTTCATGATGGGTCACCACATTTTCCTGTAAAATTACCATAAATGACCGAAAATTCTTAGAATAACCGGAAATTCATAGAAATTTCCAAATCGAATTCTGAACTTCTGAATTTCTTGGCGATCATGCTATCTTTTTTCGAACACCAATATTGGGTGAAATCATGACCTAGAGCGCTCGTCTTTCGGATCTCACGCTTGGCACTCGATAAAAAATGTACCTCGCGCTCCGCGAACGATTTTGAATTTACCTCCCGCTACGCGCTCGGTCTTTGTACTTTCCTACAACTGGGTATAGATTTTTTTAAACTGAAAAGTAGAATGTCGGCTTTAACAAATACATTCTCATCGTGTATCCCGTTGTGCGCGTTCGATGAAAATCTGTCCGAGAAGCATAAAAAAAGAGCAGTTTTCCTTTTCAAACCTTTTTTGTACCTCGTTAAGTTTCGCTAGAAACTTGACTTTTATTTGAAATGTTGTTTTTCTGGATTAATACCAAAACTATGCATCTCATGAGAACAGAAATTTAAGGAAATTTGTAGATGTTCTTTCAAAGAACAATTTCGTTCTTAAACTGGAATTTTTTATTTTTAGACTATTCTTGCAGAAGAAACAAAAACTACATGCCCTATCGAAAAATGATTGAGAACAAACTTGTGGAAATGTTTTAGAAAAAGAATTTCAGTACTTTTACTTTTTTCCGTATCTCCCATAGACTGCTCAATAATAAATTATTTTTTTCTCATTTTTGGTGCGATCAAAATTGGAATTTTCGGTTTTTCGAGAAAATTCAAAAAGTTGTTTTAACGATCTTGTACGGCTCCTAAGAAAAGACCTTCTTCACCTTTTGACTTTCCTTCAATCTTGCGTTTTTAAGCCTAAAATTCTCATTTTCGTCTATATTTTTGAATTTTGAGGATGCCACAACTCTGGCAATTTTGTTTTCATCAAAAAAAATCATGGGGATAAACTGTTTCAGTTTTTACCTACTACAAGGAACCGTTCTTACAATTTTTGAGTCTTGGAAAAAATGTAAAAAAAAATGTTCAAAATGCTCCCCCTCTTTTATTTTTGATCGAGAACAGCTGGTAAACGTAGAGAGCCTCAAGGTAGAGAGTTGCGAACTTGCTCAGCAGAGAAGTGGGTGAACCAGCAACTCTCTACCTTGAGTCTCTCTAGGTAAACGAACTCAACTCGACTTGTCTTTTTGGGCCCTCAAAATGGGTGCCGAACCACGATCGAATATGATCATTCTTTCGAAAGTTATCGAGTTCACAGATTATTTTTCCTTATCATTTTTATTATTATTATTTTTTATTTATTTATCACTCTTAGCTTGCATTCCTTGTGTGGCATAAATTACGAAGGTATTAGGAAATTGCTCATATATGTATGGGAAGAGGAATTGTCAATAAGGAAATCGATTTTTTGGACATTTACATATATATAATTATATCTGATATATCAGAACATATGACTGATTCCTTTGTAGAAAACTTCTTTGTTGGCGGAAAATATGAAGAATTTACATTGTTCTTAATCTCTATTCAGTCCAGAATTCTCACATATCTACGAATTTCATACTGATTAAAAAAAAGAAAAATTGTTTCCATCTGTCTCTCTGACTGTTCCTTTGTTTATTCCCTTACAACTTCTGATATACTTGACTGATCTTTATGCGATTATGCAATTGTATGATGTATTTATTAGAACTAGCGGAAGGGCATAAATAGTTTACCCCTACGCCAAGGGAGTAAGAATCATACATATGAAAGGGGTAAAGATTTGTTCCCTTTTAATTTTCAAAGTTTTTGGCCGATTCCAGGAGGGTCGGTAAGTTTCTTAGGGTATTTATTGGGAATGGTTGTAGACCAGATGTGATTGCAGAATGACTCAAAGGGTAAGAATTGGATATGAAAGGGATAGAAAGGAGCGAGTGAGATAGATATATCAAATTAGCTCAAGGTACGTATTATCAGTCACATGCATTTCATTAGAGCACAAGATCATGAAACCGTTTGTAGGCCACAGATTCGGATCGTGAAAAGGTAGAATTGGATTTTAGAGTCGAGTTTTACTCAACGTTTTAAAGCCCTCCTAAACATCGGGTTTTGTCTCGCCTTCGTCATCTACCTGGAAGAAGAGGGAGATCTGATCAATACATTCAGCCTACGATTATCGATGCATGTTAATTGTCTCTCAAAGTTTAAATTGTTCGAGATGAGATTGGAACAAGAATAGTAATTCACTTTAGTCAAGGTTCCTGATCACTTGTAAAGTTTCTTCTCTTCTTCTCCATACAGCATTCGAATTGTACATTTTATTTCTAACTCACATCTTTATTTTATCATTTCATATTCAAAATAATCTAACTTTTTAACAATTTTATAATATGAACTTCAGATTTCTAATTTTTTTTCTATTTTTATGTTACAGGAATTCCTAACTTCGTCATATCCAGCAAGGTAAGATTCGACAATCTTCAAAAAGTGTTTGCAGCTTAAGAATAGTACAAAAATTCATCAAATAATTCACTGTTAACTAAAGAAAAAGAATCTTGAAAAACAAACGCATGAGGTTGTTTTAAAATATTGTGAAAAAATAATCGGACCTCTGAGGGTATATGATTATAGAATTAGGAATCTAAATATGTAGGCTTTCTCCTCCATAAGAAGACTTTCTTAACTGATAAATAGATGAAAATTTCACCCTGCTTTAAAATCATGTTCATGTTCAATGAAGATAAAATTACCTAAAAAAAAAAAACATTACAAAGTTATGAGATGAGGAATGAAGAATTGAATGAATGAGAATATAAATGGAACGGAGATCAAAAACCATGGGATATAGAAATAGAAGTATGTTGCGAAGAGGATATTAAAATAATACAACGGGATGACAACGAGAAAAATATTTAAAAGAGATATAGTAGGAGAAGATTACCGGTTGCGGCCACAATCCGGTTGTGACCACATTGGGTTAATTTTCGACACCGTAGTTAAAATACCCCTATGATAAGTAGCTACGGTCAGCAACATTTTTTCGTGTGTCTCAGTCTACGCTGATGTAAATACTTATCATGTTAAGAGTGCGACAAATTGCACTCCGTCACTGGAAACAGGCAAGTACAATCATGGTTGAAAGGAAAGACAATATATTATGTGATTGTGTATCGGTTGAAGCAAAAAAATGTATTTTGAAAAATGGATGAAAACGAACAAAAAATGAATTTGAAATAAAAAATTAAACTAAAAATCAATTGAAATATTAAAATTTGAGAAAAAATCAATCAAAATGATTCATTAAAAAATCGGAAATTAATTAAAATTCATTAATTAATGAAAGTGGAATCAATAATTGAAAATGGTCCAAATTCCTTTTTCCTGATTTTAAGTGGCGATTTACTTAATATTTTTCCATTTTTGGGTATTTTCAGGAGTAGACACAACCGATGACAAAATTTTCCATGCTAGAAAATGACTACTTTATAAACATTGAAACAACTATTTTGTTTTCGAAAAAATCAGGTATATTCTTCTACTCGAAGTTACCTAAGGCCTCTATCTTTCTATTGATATATGGGTAATTCTCCAAATATAGGGAATTTCTGAGAAAAGCAAATTTTTTTAGAAAATATTTTCAAAATTTTAATTTGTGCTTCAAGTTAGATTCATTACCATAAGAAAAAAGCTCCTGAAAGCATGCACGCTAAAAATTTATTTTAAAGGCTTGTGTAGCTTTTTGACGCCACCCTTTATCTTATCATCAGGTTCTTTTAGATAAAATAAATCAATCTTTGAGTTTAATTCGAAAATAGAAGATTTTACGTAGAAATTAATTTTTTTCTGTGTTAATATCATAATCTAATTTAATAACATTACTAACCGTTTTTTAATGAAAAATTAGTAATTTTCGGATGTGGAATTCATCCATTTGCTTCTTCTCTTGAAAATTCTGACAGTGAATTTGATTTTTGATTTTAAGCCATATGGACACATCGCAGTTTATTTTCCTACTGGAAAATTCAATGAAAAATTTATTAATATATATTTCCACATTCAGTTAAATTGATAAATAAAGACCATTTCCATGTTCACAATTTTCATGAAACGCAGTTTTCACCTACCATGATTTTAACCTTATCAAAATTCTAAGTTCACACTCTCAATCAGATTCATAAATAAGATTTCAATAAACAACAACCGTTAAAGCATCTTGGAGATAACTTAAGCTGGATTATATCAACCTAACCTCTGCTTATCTGTCAAACAAAATTCAGGATTGTAAGAAGTCAAAGATTTCCCAAATGAGAAGAATATTTTTCCAGGTTTATTTAAGAAAATCGTATTCTCTATTCATTTCATTGCTTTTATGATTAAAAAAATAATTTATCGAGAAATCATTAATTATCTGCGAAAGTTTGTCGGAGAGGCATAGTTAGTCGGTGTGCCCAAATAGGCTGAAAGTAAGGTTACGTCGATGGAAAACGATACAAGAATTGTTCCTAAAGTTTCACAGTAGAATGCATGAGAAAATCCTTTAGCATTTTGTTCTCTTCCGTTCTGATATATATTTTTATCCTTTATTCATTCAATTTTGTTTACAAATATAGAATTAATTCTCAATTACGTCGATGGATAATAATAAAAATACGCAAGGTTTTCGAAAACTTTTTCTTAATTTGTGGAGAAAGTTCTTTATTGTCGCACATTCGAAGCTTAGAGGGAAAAGTAGTGAGCGGTTTTTTTCTCAATTTTTTGCAAAGAACTGGTCCCGAAAAGGTATTCATAGTTTTCAAATCATCGCTGTTTATGTATCGACGTAACCGAAAAAATATTTCTGAGGACACTTATATTTGCGTGCATATGTTGTGAATATTGCATAAAATTAAAATATTAATAATAAAAATTGTACTTTTCAATCAAGTTTCAAGACCCTCAAGAATATATTTTTAATTACTTCATTATTTATTTTATACATTTCTACAAAATATGCTCCAGGTATTTGTGGGCATATCTTAAAGCTATTTTCTGGGTACGTAATATTTGTTCACTCTGAGTTATGATCATTTAATTCAATTTTTACTGTGAAACATGTTGAAAAGTACTAAGATGAAGATCTTTATAGAGTTCAAAATCAATATCAACAAATAGTTTGAGTAATATAACCCTTGGACCCGAAAGTTCCCCGTCTGTGGAAAATTACCCATATATGTCTGCATGAATATTATTTGGACGAAAGATATGGCTAAAAAAGAAAACTATGCAAGCAACCAGTGATCTTCCCCTATCAATGACAAGGAAATTTCTTTCTTACAAAATCATATATAATATAGAATGGGGTAGGATAGAATGGGATACAATAACAAGCAATACAAGAGAAAACAATTGGATGGAAGTCAATTCCAGGTTCAAAGGGAGAACACAATTAAAAAAAAGATTTATTTTGATCAAATTGGACAAAATTAAAACAGTAAACAGCACAGCTCAAAATCGATTGAAAAAGGACAAATGATTAGAATAGGATCCATCAAAATTGGAAAGAAAAGAGAATAAAATGGAAATAAATTTCACATTTTGACAAGAAGGAGTACACAATGTTTTAAGTACAGAATCGGAAACTCATTCTATGTTGAAGATTGTTTACATATTACGTAACACCTTTTTCTAGGGATCGAGGGGGGGGGGGGGGATATAGTCTAGTTTTACACAATCGCAGGAAACTACAGGGAAAAGTCGTAAAAAATTCGGTACGTATGATTACGAAACTTGCGTGTAAATTGAAGTCTGAATTCTCTGACTAGGGCTGCACCGAGAAGTTTCTTAATTAGAAGGTGTTTTATTCCCCATATAAAACATGCATAATTCCCTTTAATTCCACGTTTCGTAGTAGGTGCAGAGGTTTCAAGATATGCTATAGTAGACTTTAGACTTGAAAACTTGGGAGATGAAGTACTCTTCCAAGTAAATGTTCATCTTCCAAATGGTTTAGTTAATTGCCTCCAACTTCAAAAGTACTATGAAGTATGGCGTTTGTTCATGTTCAACTATCCTCCATTAACAAGTCTCTGTCCCGGAAGCTAAGCGAGATGTGATGAAATTAGAATATTAGATACTGCATGTAGAGCTCCATAGTTTCAGAATCTTCAGTTTCCACACTAAAAGACACCGCTTAAGAGTTTGATTATATTCCCATATCAAGAAATATATTCTCACTTCAATGGAATTTTCTGGCTAACATTTCAGATAATTTATGCCTTATCAGAATAATGGCTCTACACGATTAATATTTTCCAAACTAGTCCATACATACTTGAACGCTAGTGAACCTTCGAAATCGGAGTAAGTGAAATTGAATATCTTCGAGAGAAAAAACTCATTCTCCAGAAAATGGAGACTCCGAGATTTTCGAAATTCTCCAATTTTGTTTTAAAATCTGAAAGACTTAGTAAATGTAGAACTGGAAGTATCTGAGAAGGATCTCAAGTGAAAATGCATACCTATGGGGAAAAATGCAGCGAATTATGGAAAAGTTTCTGAATAAAGCTCTGTCTTTGTGTACACGTTTTTCCACAATTTGTGGGAAATGTTGCTTTTAATCCCTTAATTAGTTAGGAGCTGTGTGAGTTCTTTTGAAATTATTTTCCGAGGGAGGATTTGAAATAGTTTATTACTCTATTAGTATGGAATGAAATGTATGAGAGTCAAAAAACGGATGCATGTCACCGTTCTGGAAAGTGGAAAAATAGCGGTCATGTGTTCTTCGATTGAGAATCATCCCAGGTGGATCCTAGGGTGTTATCAACAAGATAATCGATTCCTAAAGACACGTTGATTTTACTACCAAGCCTGCCAATTCAACCCGAATGGCTATTCGATTACGGTATATCACCCAGAATTTCGTATGACGAAGTGGAAATCGCCTTTTTTCCGGGGTATTAATGGAACTTCCTCACGAGGGATCGGCGGTTCGTTTCAATAAAGTTTCCTGCCAGATGTGAGTTTCGATTTTTGCCCAGCAGGTCTTTTTTCAGCTTTGACGTGTGCGTGAGCGTATACAGGCATTCAACTGATAGACTAAACAAGCACTCGAATTTTCAAGGACTATTTTATCGCACGTGCGAATTTTTCAATCAAGCTTAAAACAAATTCTCTAAATTTGATCCTCTCTGTTATGCGTTTAATTTTTGGTCAATTTTTTCATTTATTGATAAGAAAATGTTTGACTCAAAAATAATTCAATTAGATTTAAAAAATTAAATTCATATTCTTTATGTTTTTCTGACACATAAAATTTTACTTAAATGTAGTTACAAACGTAATATATGTATAAAAGTTTCAATTAATGAACAAGGTCCAATTCTCTGAAAACTGGAAAAATATCTATGCATGTAAAGGGAAATCCGAAAATTTGCAATTATAGTAATAGAATGATCGAACTTTAATTTAAAAAATATATTGAGTTTTTGTAGAATATTATTCCTGTGGAGTATCTATAATGCCTGGGGTGGTCAGCACCAAAATCCGAGTTTAGAATATTCTTTGTTAATTGATAGAAGAATGTTTCATTCCTATTTCGTAACGATTGATTTTTGAATAAAAATTCGGATCCTGCTAGTATAATACTCATAACAATTTATTATAAAAACATCTCAAAATATTTTAAAATGAATTTCTTCAGAATTTATGTATAACTTATCAGAGCTTGAATGTGTTATTCTTGTTTTTTATTTGTATAGAAATTTAGCCTAATCCATATTGTGAACAATTTTAATCCGGTACTGATTATTCAAGATGTCGAATACTCTAAAGTAAAGAAATTTTAACAAAAACAAGAGGAAGGGAGATAAGGCAAGCAAGTTTTCTTTCAAATAGTAGATTTGAAATAATTAAGCAGCATTTTTAAAATAAAATAAGAAGGAAACCAGGATGTGAAATTCTGCAAGCTCTCTCTAATGAAAATTAATTCAGGCTTGGCGTGTTCTGACAATTTATACTTAGCTTTACACGGCGAGATTTTTATATTAAAATACAATATGCTACTTGAAGATATTTTATCATGTTGTATGTGAACGCTGGACCGCAGGTGTAAAATATACTTTCGTAACATGTAACATAGTAATTTCGGGCATTTGAACATAGCAACACTGTTCTGTTCTCTATTACTTTTTACTATGTTCAGTTTGAAATATTATTTTTTGGGGAGTGATATGCAATCGAAAACATATATTACCATGCTGAACAACGGAATACGGTTATGTGGCAAGCGAAATATCAAATTTTTATCGCACATTTGAAAATTCACAATGTAACGCGTTATGTATTATTACCGATTAGACTATTTTCCAGTAGCTCACCTATTAAAAATTATATTTCAAAATCTAGCATACTAGGAACGTAAAAATTACTATGTATTACGTGTAAAATTAGAGCAAATTATATTGATTTCTTGTATGTACATGCTACTCTCTATTATTTTTCGCTTGCTGTCCAGCATTCGCGTGCCAACATATTAATTTGTAGTATAAAAATTTCGCCGTGTACAAGATGGTGAATACAACTTTTTGGATTTTCTCCAAAAATCGAAAATTCCCATTTCGATCGCACAAAAAAGATGAAAAATAATCTGTGAACTCAATAAATTTTGAAAGAATGATCATATCCGATCATGCTTTGGCACCAATTTTGAGGGACCAAAAATACAAATCAAGTTCGTTACCCATCTGTTTTGGATCAAAAATAGAAGAGGGGTAGCATTTTGGAAATTTTTTCGGATTATTTTTTCCAAGACTCAAAAATCGTAAGTACGGCTTCTTGTAGTACACTGGAACCTCAAACTTAATCCAGCTTTGGGCTTGGGTATCGACGGCCTTGGAAGAAGTTCGAGTGAGCTGAAACGTAAACAGTCAGGGCCGAATACACGCGTGGATGGCGGAGAGTGAAGTAAGGAGAGCGCCCCTCTCCAAACCTCCCGCACCGTCTCGTCCACGAGCTATTCACGATCTCATTTCGAAGAAGGAGCGAGTTTGGGTGAATTCGGCTTGAGGATGCAGTGTAGGTTAAAAGTGAAACAATTTATACTCATGATTTTTCTTAATAAAAACAAAATTGTCAGAGTTGTGGCAATTTCAAAATTCAAAAATATAAACGAAAATGAGAATTTTTACCCAAACCACGCAAGATATGAAAAAAAGATCAGAAAAAAATGTTCCTTTTTGGGAGCCCTCCAGGATGATCTTTACAACTTTTCGAGTTTATCAAAAAAAAAGAAAATTCAAATTTTGATCGCACAGAAAATAATGAAAAATAGAGAGATTCATTTTTTAGTCAAACCATGCAAGCTACGGGAATATATATATATATATATATTTATCAACTAACTAGCATGTTACGTAAGGAAGGTAACTCGGCATGGCCCTGCATAAAGGGGTTGCTGGGTCGTGCCCGAGGCGAGGCGGAACTGTTCGACGGGTCCCGCCTCAGTCTTGGCTCGCCCGCCTACGAAACCACTCTTTTGTCTTGCGCTTAGTGTTTCCGTTGTCACGCTGCCCACTCTACCTTTCACCAGGAGCCCGCTGGGAGCCTCGCCGCCGTTCGCAGTTTCTCTGGTCACCGTGGGTGCCCGCGGGAAAGCTTGTTCCAGAAAAAGGCCCCCAGGTCTTTATCGACTGTCCTTGTCAGGACCGCCCATGTTTCCACCACCAACAATCATCGCCACGACTTGGCGGTGCCATCTGTAAGTCGGCAATAAACGCTTATTACTTTTTTTCGCTCACCTCTTATTGCATTGTCCTTTTTCTCAGCGTCCAGATCCTTTTTCCTCCCCTCGATATTACCTCCGTGATAAATAATTATGATTTCCAAATTAATCTTCTCAATAAAACCTACACAAATAAAATTATAGAGAATCCTGGAAAGAATTAAATAAGGCCTTGATCATTAGGATTTTCTAACAACCAAGCAAAAACAAAAACTCTAAATAATTTCTGATATATAAGCAATCTCATCCTGAATTTTTTTTCTGAAGCGCACTTTGTAGCCTTCCTCAGGATACGCAGCAATCATAAATGGATATATTTTGGTCAATTTCATATATCATATTACAGAATTTTGAGATTGACTGTACGTAGGGTACATCCTCAATAACAATCCAATAACTTTTTTTAGATGCAGAGCTTATGGAGCAATTGTTTGTAAGAAAAAGAGTAAGGCCTGAAACAAACGATTTAGGATACTAATTGACCCATGTAAAGATATGGGTTAGTGGATTATTTGTGTGACTTTGCGAAACTCTTCACATGATGTGTTTGCTAGAGAGATAATTCAGTGACCTGTGTCGGAGCAATGTTGCATAGATCGAGTGTGTCGTGTAAAAACAGAAACAGGCTGGACCTAATTTTGCTGTATATCGTTTTTATCGGGTGTCACCTCATTTGTTGCCGAAGTAAACTCATGAATATTCATTTTGCTTAACCATTCAATTATAACCCCTGTTTACAAAAAATGCCGTATCTCAAGCAAAGGTGTTGGGTTGAAAAATCAAAATTAAATATGCAATCTGTATTTTTCTGATTGCCAAAAACACGCAATGAATCATAAGCCTGATCATATACCTATCGCTGCTTCCTTCTTCTACATATCCCATCCTGAAAGTCTCTTCGACTTTCCAGTCTTTCCATATCAATTCCTGCATTTCTAGTAGTACAACGAGGCTGAAACCAAAAAGTTACGCTTTCTCCAAAAGGCTTGTGCTTTCCTCTAATGACTTTGATGGCTACGTTGGCCATAGCCTTTCTGCTGATAGGGTTGCCCATGCCAAACAGTCAAAAAATGAGGAGGAAAGGGACTGAGAGTAACATCAAAAGACACAATCATGATGGAGGGTTTTATGAATATATTGATACGCTGGTCGCTTCTCGAGAATCATCGGGGGCCCCTGGAGCCACCGCTGGGGCCACAGCATGCGGGACGGTGGGCATGGTGAGCTACGTGATGGTCAAGTAGATCTCGTCAATTAACAATCTGCCTAGAAAGGAGATCTGCGGAACGCGGCAAACAGTAGAACATCGACTGTGCCTGTTGAGGATGCTTTGGCTAGCTCAAGCTATTTGCAGCCAACCACCTCGTCATGAGTACCGTGGGAGAGCATTATGTGGACAACAAAGTTGATGGAAGAATCGATGCGTCTATATTATCAAAGGAAGGATTTTGAGACCAAGCCCAAAAAGGGCTGTCACTTAAGGACAAATTTTGCGAAGAAGTATCTGTATATACAGCGAGTTAGTGTAAAGGATCTCATCACGAAAGTCAAGGACATCCGCAATAATCTTCTAATTTCAGAAGATCGAGCAATAGAGATTAGGCAAGAGGTTGAAGCGGTGGGAGACAATGTCAACAATGAACATCAGTTCGATGAAGCTGGACAAGATCAAGTCGAGACTGATAGAGCAGTACAACGCCATCATGTTGTTGATGTTCCTGCACAACATCAAGATGCTCTAGTACCACCACATCTTCCAGAAGCAGACAGCCCAATTCAGCCAGAGGCTGTAGTGGAGATTCAGCGATCAAGGAGGCGATTGAAATCGACGTACAATATGCACAGAGATGTGATGCGCTTCTATTTTGTGGCTCAGAGTAGTGGGAAGAATGTGAGAAGAGAACATCATCGGCTCTTCTTACTTGAATACCCGCATCTAGCCACAAGAATAGGGGAACAGAATCTAGCAGATCGAAAACGCTCAATATCTGTGAACAGATTGCTCTCGGAGGTTGATATTGGCACTATGAGAATGGAAGCAGGACAGCAGCCTACAGATAATAAAATGCCCATAGAAGATGTGGATGATGAAGACCTTGTCGAGGCTGAAGGTATGGGTGCTAGGGATAGTAAAGAACGAGAGCCGGATCCACTAGAACTATATCTGGACATCAACGTTCACGTCGATTTCAACAGCGAAATCCCTAACAAACCAAAAACTGAAAACCTTAAAAGGATATCTAGGCAAGCCTTATTGAATTTCAGGAATGTAGAATCGACGAGAAGGCATCCTTTGTCGAAAATATTCAATACTCATGAACTGCATGAACTGATAGCACACCTCAACAACAAGGTTTTGCCTTTGCAGTTGAATGCAAAACTATCAGTCTTACAGGTGCAAACTTTTGTATATTGTGCGGCTGTGGCAGTTGTTAGAACATCAAGTCGCAGAACTAGGCCTACAAATGCAGTCTTTGCCCCAACACGGAAACAAGATCCCCTATGGAAAATCAGGTTGGATATGGATGTCAGCAAAGTGAGGAGCAAATTGTGTCAACTGACCTAAGTTAAGAAAGAAAATAGAACCAGAAAGCTGATACTCCATGTAAATGATTTCATCTACCCTCGGAACATCGAGACATTACCACCAACGATATTAGATGTGATAATAGATTTTCATCGACAGAGGCTCGATGTTCTAAGTGCCAGACTGCACCGACACAACAAGAGCAATACGAGAAGGAAGAAAAGTCAAACCCTCCAGGAAGTTGTAAGGAGGTTCTATCGTGAACTGAATAATGAGCATAACATGCAGCTGAACACTAAGGTTACTTGATTAGGAGACATGGCCGACTACGGGTCAGGTATTTGGAGGAAGAATAAAATAGAAGAATTTTAGATGCGGCGTGTTTCCAAATAGAGAAGGAAAGGGTAAGCGCGAATCCTATGATGGAGCCTATTACCATTACAGACTCGGACGTTTCAGCAATTTTGGAAAGATCCAGTGTTTGAAGAGTTGCAGGTCCGGACATAGTGCACCACTTCTGGTACAAGTACCTTATAACTGTGCATACTGCATTGGCGAGGAGTATCCAGAAGACCATCAAACATCCTGATCTAATGCCGAACTTTATGCTCGAAGGAACCACGTATATGTTGCCTATAAGATCAGACGCTCGGAGAAAAAAGTGTATATTGCAAAGAATGTTGCAAAAATTTGCGGAACAGTAAAGATCTAGTTACCATTGACGCTGTGGCCATGTTCTAAGGTAGAAAAGATCAAAGAACTTTGCACATAGCTTACATTGAGTAGAAGCAAGCGTTTCCTTCGGTACAACATGACTATTTGATTCAAGTTGAAAAATTTACAAGATTTCCCCACACTTCATTAACCTCCTAGGTCGTGCGATGATGCTTTGTGAAACAAGAATCAAGTACTTTGATCATGGACAACCAAGGACAACTAGACCGATTCGCATTACGACCTATATCTCTCGAGGGGACTCCTACAGTGCATTAGAGTTTAATTTAGTGATGAATGCATTGAGTCAAACACTTGTAGCATGTCTCATGGATTCAGAATACACGATGATGAGGATAGTCATGTACTGACCCGACTCTTGTACATGTATGACCTTAAGTTGTACGCCAGTTCAAACCAAAAACTTCAGCAAGTGATCAATGTCACTAGACAGTTCTCAAAGGACATCCAAATAGAGTTTGAATTAGAGAAATGAAGAACAGTGCATTCCAATCTAGGAGAATTGAAAGCCAAAAAATTGGGGAACGAAAATTAAAACAGCATAGAGGCAATGGTTGAGGGTGAGTCATATAAATATCTGAGCATTCTTGAGTCCAAGGGTATACAGCATACGATTGTTAAGGAGAGCCGGATGGTTTCTTTCACTGCAAGACTTAGATTTGTTTATAAGATATCTCTCAATTCTTCCAACAAAATCAGGGCTATCAACACCTATACTATTCCTGTTCTAACGTACTCTTTTGGGCTAAAGAAATGGTCGAACACCGACCTTGATAGGATAAACAGAACTATTCAGGTTGAAATGACTAACCACCGGATGGATCACCGTAATTCGGCGATTGAAAGGATAGTTTTGCTACCATTCTGCATTTGGAAATTTCTATTAGAAATTTGTACCTGGAGGTTTTGATGGTCTCTGAATAAAAATTTACAGTTAGAAAATCGACATCTTCATTACCAAGATGAGTGCAAAATGGGATGCTTTACTTCGGAAAAGAGCTCTAACTTTTCTACATCAAGTTCTTGCAAGCCTGTGTAATCGTTTGAATTTCTTAATATTCCATCAAATGCTGTGGGAAATCATAATGTTTGCGTGGAATATTCGAAGAGATATTTCTTTTGATGAACAAGGAGCTCTGAAATTCGTGGAATCTTTTCTTATCCCCTTTAAAACCATTCGAATCCTTCAGAAGCCTCAAGAATCCCGTGCATTCTCTAGAAATGTTTTGAAATCTCCAAGATACCTTGAGCATCTCTCCAATGTTTCAGAACCCCAGGAATCACTCAGGCTCCCAAATTAAGAACTGTTCTACATTATATATTGATATCATTAAAATCCTTTGGACTTTTTTTGAAATCTCCTGGAATCTTCTCGAATCTCTTAAAATCGCTCAGCATATTTTAAAATCCATTTAAATTGACCATACTTATCATTATATTATTCGTCAAAAATTAATCTCGGGCCTTTTCAGCCAAGGTTTCATCACCAGCCACAGACTAAGTCAAGGGCCTGATAAAGTCAAGCTGTTGAAAATTCACCTCTGGATGCTATTTTAAAGCTATCAACTGTCACTCCACAAGGTTTTAGACGCAAACTCTCGAATAGTCGAGGAAATTCCTGAAGATGCGAAAAGTGTTCAATAAAAACGCCATTTGATCCATTGCCAGTACCTTTGTGGTATTGGTAAGAATTGAATATTAAAAATATTTATTCTTCATTTAATATAATTATACTACTCCCTACTTAAATAAGACAGGACGATTCTCAGTATAGGCCATAGGTGATCCGGGAGTTCATAATACGCCCTGCATTCTTTGCCGGAAACCTCTTGACGTAATATGTTGCTTCGGTATACTAAGGTAGAAATCACACCATCCTGACACGCGGAAATGAATCTTTCCGTACCTTAATTGAGTGCCAATGTTGATGTTGTTTCAGGAAGTTTTTAGCCTCTCCTTTTTTGACTTGAGTTTCTGGAAGTGAGGCATCTTAATGGAGTAATGAACCGTTTGCAGCGATGTGAGGATTACTTTGAATTATTTGGTTGTAAAAGACGAGTTGATGTTCAAGGTTTTCTTTATATGCATTATCTTTTGCGTTGTGATTTCAAAGGCTTTGAGCTTGTTATTGGAACCACCACAAACGAATCAATAAAATTGGGACGAAAAGTATATTAGTCGCAGATATTTTGTTCAACAACGACACGTTAGACGACCAAATCGTCGAAGAAGGTACTTGTATCTGGTTCGGATAACCTTTTTTACTGAGGTTGTATCCTGAATGCGGCTCTTAGGGGCGTCAAGGTATTTGTAGGTCTGTGCAGCGCTACGTTGTCTATGAGCACTTCCGTCCACAAGCTCAGAGTCCTCACGTACAGCTACGATTCGTCCATGATTCAGATAAATCTTGGAACAGTTCTCCAATCTAAATTGAATTCCCACTACTCGGACTTCTCAGCGATTCCTACAGCATTCTGCAGATGCTCTTTTACTGGAGCAGAATCCTTGTGCTCATAATCATTTCCGTATAAGTCCCCATGAGAATCGCGAAAGGCAAGAGACAGTTTTCACAGTGCTGCCCTCGCTTCACTAGGGCACCAACTCCACACTCGTCAGTAATCTCAGCCATTCGCCACTCTCCATGTAATATACTATTCTAGTTTTTGAATTAATGTATAACCTTATGATAATTCTTGGATGAAAATTTTGATTGTGATGCCCAACAGTTCAAAAACTACCCATCAGAATAAAACCCAAAACGGAATAGGAGAATATGCAGATATGGTTGTCTTAAATTTTCGTGTAGCGAGACAAATGCAATTTAGTATTAAATCCAAGGAAGTGCATCGCAATGACCAGGCGGCCTGGATCGCGTTAGTGAATATTTAAGTTGAAACAATGTATTTATCGGGATAGCACAAGCCATTACTCTCATTTTTTCAATTGGAATATTTTATTTCTTCTTGCTGGCAGTATGCAAAAGAAATAAAAAGGTTATAGATTTAATGCTTTCACGATGATCCATTTTGATGGGATTAGGTATTTCGGGTTTCGATCGTGCACACGATCGTTTTGTGCAC
>WSXT02226304.1:0-16555 GCA_011762715.2 Neuroterus valhalla | reverse complement strand
ATGGGAAGTTGAATCAAAAGCTTTCTGGTAATCAATCCAGGCCATCGACAGATTGCGTTTGTAGTTTGCAGCGTCTTGGCAGACACTCCTGTCGATCAGCAGGTTTTCCCGACATCCTGCTGTGCCCTTTTCGATCCTCGTTGTTCGTGAATCTCACTCCATACAGGTCCAATTATCGTTAAAAATTCGAAAATTCATTTTGTTTATCGAATTTCAGAGACCAACTGTAAATAGAAATCATGTTCAGAGTATCTGCTTGAACGTGCTCTTGAAAGCGGCGCATGCGGTTTGACTGGGCTGCTCAGTTTTCATGTTGGTTTCGGACACCGCTCCCGTATTCAGAGATTACTGTCGTAAATATCGATCCGATGTATTCATAATCTGCGTGAATCAGCTGTTCATTTTTTTGCGTTGTGCTTTACTGTGTTTCGAATTTTGGAAATAGAAGAACAAAAATCTGACTAGTTATAAAGTGTTATAAGTGGCGGATTCCAAATTTTCGAAAAGTTTTCTATCGTTATTGAAGCTGTGATTTTAACTGGATCGGGACCTAAAGAAACTGCCTCCATTCCTAGAATCCCTATGATCCCTACAGATTTACCTTTGCAATTCGAAATATTTCTATTCCCCATTAAAGTTTCAGTTGCCTTTCGAGGGTTATTTAGCCCTGGGGACTTTTTCAATAAATTACAATTACAATCGACAAATCTCAGGGACAAACTTTTAACACGTTGTATTTTAACAATTGTACGATGGATTATCGAGAACTGGTAATCCAAGAAATCAGTCTCTTTTACCACCATCTGATGAAAGAACTAAAATCGTTATTTATCCTGAGGTTCTCTAAGATTATTATTATAAAAAAGTTTTGATTTGCATACCATTCTGTATAAATAAATATTTTGTACATTAGAATTGATTGATTTTTTAATCTGCACGCGAGCTAAGTCGCGACGGGTCTGCTATTATAAATGCGAATGTGAGTTTGTTTGCTTGTTACGCTTCTACGCGTAAACTACTCATCTGAAAAACTGCAATAGAAAAGTATACTTACTCTGCGGTGGCGAAGCCGCTGCCACAGGGCGCAGCTAGTTGGTAATATATAAAAAAATTAATTAAGGTTTCTTAAGATAGGTACTAAATTGTTCTGAGTAGCCCTCCTATTTTCAAAGCCCCTTTCCAAATAAATATGTGAAACGATAAAAACTACTAAAAAACTAATCAATCGGAATGGAATGATCCAAAATTGATCAGTCTTCGGGATTTGTCGAGAGCATTATCTCCACAGGGCGACCAACATCGGGAACAGGCAGTAGCTGCTCCGTGGCGGCTAAGGAGTAGCGTCGTTGCACACTGGAAGGGGATGAGAACGCAGTTAGCCTTTGCGGAAATGATGATCGCCCGGTGAATTTGCACTTTAAAATTGAAACAGGAATGATCGTAAATAACTTGTAGAGAGGCTTCCTTGACAATCTATAGAGCCTCAAGTCTGATGGCGTAGTTGGACGGTAGGCATTTGTTAGAAGGAGAGAAAATAATTTCAAATAAAAAACTGCTCAATCCGATATGAAAGAAACATATTTGGAATCTTTGCATTTTTTCCTATCCAAAAGCATGTCGTTTGCCTATGGAGTTCCAAAAGTGAGAAAGTTATAAATGTTGAGATCAATATTCAGCTGAAGTTTTCCAAATTAAACTTCCTTAATTTTTTAACTTAAGTATACAAAAAATATGCCATTAGAGCTAGTTGCAAAATTGAAAAACCCAAATTGAGCTCCACAAATAGACTGATAGTGCTAGAATAAATTCGAAAGTTAGAGATTCGGAAATTACAAAATCTTCATGTATTGATTTTCGCGATTACAAATGTCTAAAATTTTATTTAAAAATTCAAAATATATCATATTTTGTGTATATCTCGTTTACTGTACGTGATACGTAAAAACAGATAGCATTTTTAGATTTACCATAAGAGAAAAACTGTATATGTATGTATACAAATAAGTGTGGGTTGTCACATATAAATATATGCACGTAAATAAATGAATAATAATTCCGCAAGTTTTAAAAGGAATTATTTTTATGACGGTTTTATGACAGTACGACCGTAAGTATCCTAACGGCTTTCCGTGCTCCTGTATCCTTAAGGTCCAACTACCAAAAATTTAGTCTTAAAAAAGTGCTCAAATCTCTGAGGCTATTCCCAGAGACGAGATCATTCAAATCGTCTCTGAAGAAAATCTCTAATGAGTCTGAGATTCTCCCAAGGAACATTCTAACATTTCCTGTCGGTAGGAAGGTACCGCGCATACTTCATCGCACCCTGCGAAATAGATTTCAAGAATTATTCTTATTAGACATATTCTTGAAATCAATTTTCATGTACTGATTATGTTTGAAGGAAACGATGTGCAAAAAGGTAAAGAAATAGGAATAGTTCAAATATTTCATTGAATGATAGCAGAAGGATCGAAAGCTCTTCATACTCCAGGCCTCAAAATCAATGAATAATACTATTTCTAGAATCAGTATAGAGGAGATTGACTTTTGAAGATGTTCAAGTACTTTTTTCATAGTGATCCGCAATTTTATGTATTTTTCAACCTCAAAATACAGACGATTACTTCTAGTTCAGTTAATGAAGTACGTAATCTAAACCTCCAAACACTGTATTTTTCTCATCAAAGGGTTCGCTGTTCTGTTTCATCTTTCAACCTTTCATTATCACTTATTACTCGAAAAACGCCTTAATTCTACAATCATCACAGTTTCTTCAAAGTTTTATAACTTTAGTTTCTTATTTACGATAAACAAAATACAATTCAAATCTAAGATTCTCATGTTGGTCATCTTAATCAGTCCTGAAAGAAAACTCCGTTCTACCATTCGCAAACCAGAAACCTACTGCACTAACCCGATTAACTAATTTAATCTTTGGACATATTTTCTCGTCGTTCAGATTAGATGAAACATTTTCAATTAAGAAATTAAATAAAATTTTCTGTAAAAATAGGACCGCCTCTCTACTGCACTGGGATCCGAACCCAGGACCTTTCGTTTTCCGGACGGTTACTCCACCAACTGAGCTATGGAGGGGTCCAGCGATCTTTGCTACACATAAAATACATGTCCTTCTTCCACAGCATTTTCCGGGCGCAGAGCTGCCCTGCCGGCATTGAGTTTCACGTGCTCCTTGTCAACACTTCCTGCTCCAGAAATTCGCCTGAGAATGCGCAAGTGCACTTTCTAACATCATGCCCTATATGTACACAAAATTGGATGAATTTGTCTAATAAGTGTACTTGCCTACATAATTTTGCAACTTTGACCGCCTGCTGCACTTGCCTGAAGCTGGCAGCCCGGACAGTGCTGTGCTTCCATGTTAATTATCCTACGTTGAACCTTTTCAGGTAACATTTTTCACTCTTATCTGATTTGTTTAAGTCAAGTTTATGGGCCTATGATCTACATGAGAAGTGTAACTTACAGAACTACACACTGCTTGAGTAATTAATTATTACCAGGCTCTTAGGGTACCTCTGCGAGGAGATTAATTATCGTGAGCATGAAGTCACTGATATATTTAATTCGAATGACTTGAAGATATATGCTTCTGGAACAGAGCGTCTCAAGCTTGCTCTGAAGATCGTCGAGGGACACACACGAGAGATTGGTATGGGCTTTAGATTGAACAAGTGTGTCAAGATTCATCCGAAGCGAGGACAACCTACTGGCATTCTCTAAGACCCTGAGCACGTGAAAAGAGTTCTATTAGACATCCTAGCACTGGTGAGACCTTTTTTACCTAGGCTAGCCTATGAGCAGCGTTCAGGATATAGCATTAGAGAAAGGGCTATCCGAAGCAGATACAAACGTTGTTCTTCGACAGATTTGGTCGTGCAGTACTTCGACGTTGAATGTGATATCTGCGACTAACATGCTTGACGTTTCGGTTCTTATCTATTCGTATGAGGTAGTTCCATGAACGATGCACAAGCTAATGGCCTCCAACATTGCTGCGCGTAAGATTATGCATATGGAGATAAGCTTGCATATCTGCTCGTCAATTCCATGATTATACATATCCCATGACTTGAAGGCGCATGCGGAATTCTAAATCTCCAATGTTTTTATAACCGAATGATTATGGGTACAGCCCACACTTTCGTAAACGTGAAAGATCCTTCCCTGGTGATGGTCACGAATCACGAGATAATTAGCAAAGGAGCGTTCCTTTACAAAGCCATGGAGCAGGTGGCCGAGACTATTGGCTTGGATCTCAACATCAGAAGTGATAATAGTGCAAAACTTCATCTAGATTCCCAGTGGTGACGTCGAGCGATACTTTCTGATATCTGTACGATCCCGAGCTGAGACCGGCCTCCAGTATCAGTTTGGTCTCTGCCCGATTTGTTATTGTTAAGTAAATATTTCGGCGCTTGGAATCGGCCCGGGATTCCAGAACTTCTTCGGCAGATGTGCATTTCTTACTTGACCCGAGCGCAGGGAGAAATCTGACAATAAGTGACGGCCGCCGACTTATCCTCTGACTAGTCAAACCGTTTATTCTTCATAGCTATACCGTAGGGTGCAGTGAAAATGCTGAAATTTATTCATGCTGTAGTGCAAGAGTTCTGATTTGAAAAAGGAATTTTGGAAAAAGTTTTGAATTCTTCGTATGGAAAGGATAATTCTTGAAAAAATTTTCTACATTTAGATCCTGAAGATTGATGATGATTTGAAACTCAGCTTAGCAGCTGGACTCTTTTTATGTAGCCACATTTTCTCTTCGCCTGTTGGTGGATTTGTATTCGACGGCTGTACCTTACATTCTAGATCAGAGCTGCTAACTGCGGACTGACGGAGTTTGCGCAATAAATATTCATATTTTTGTCCAGGTCATCTTGTCTTGCAGCTCTGATGCTTCTGATCAAGATATATAGAGAGTGGGGTGATGATAGCGGACATACGTAAGGAAGAAAAAAAACCCGCGTATGGAGAATGTCTCTTAGTAGATATGTGATGGACTGGCTGATAGTCCACCCATGCGTTAATATAGAAATGATAGAGTGAACGAATTCATATTTTTTAAGTTATTCGTTTTAAGTAGAGGAAAATGCGTTGATATGTTTATTTCTTTCGTCAGTTTTTTAAAAATGAATATTGAATATTACTGGACGTGAAGTCTACTTTGCACTATTTTGCTAAATTAAGATTATATTCCATGTGTTGAGAAATACATTTCCTTTGACCTTCATCTCTTTGAAAGTCAAAAGTACGTACATTTTTTAGAGTGCTTATGTTTCTTGGTTGTACGATTGAATTCAGCAACTTCCATCCTTTTTAATGTAAATGGAACAAAAATTTGTCTTTGATAGTTTTGATCGGATTTTCCACGCCCTTTTCATTATTCATAAGCATTTCTTTTAGATCAAATATTAGACCTTCAAAATTGAAGATCAGAGATAAATTTTCTTCTGTTTCTTAAATTTAAACCATCTTTTCTTTTTCTTTTCAGGCTCAAAATGAAGCTAACCTTTTCCCTTTCAAACTTCTCACGGTTACATGGTGGACCGGCCTTTTTTGATTCTTAAAAATAAGTGCTAAGTCGTTCTTTGGAGGGTTTCACGTGTTTCGATGATTGCAAACCCTGTTGCTATAAGTAAAAGAAGTTTGGTCCACCACACTTTCGATAGACTGCTACACGTCCTTTGTACTAAACACTAGCTTTTTACGAACATTTGAATTTTGGACCTTTGGCATTGAAGCTAGAAAGTAAATTCCACTTCTTCTGAGTTTTGATAATCTTTTTTATTGTTCTCATTTTCAGCTCAAAAGGGAGGCTGAGATTTTTTACTTCGAAAAACCATTCTAAAAAAATTGAGCTAGCAACTATTTGTTCATGGATATAAGCGTTGAGAACGAAAAAACAATAGCATTCTTCTAAATATGAAATCTTTAGCTGGTTCTTTTAACTAAAACCAAGTCTGCCCGCTGCGTGAGCACATTCTTATCGCAAGCAATGGGCGCGGCTCTTTTCGCGCGTAAGTTGAAGCGCGCCCGAGGCGGGCGTCTGCTGAATCTCGCGTTTCGGATAGGCGGACGGACATACAGACCTACAGACACCATCGCCAAAACCTGATTTTCAGCTTTAGGGATTTCAAAGCGTGGAAATCCCTCGAACATTGATTTTCTATTGAAACATGCATGCGTTTAGTGGAAACGGCGTGTTAAACTATGTTAGAATTGTGTAAGACAACATTTTTTTCTTACTTTAAAAGAATTTCCAATCACCGAAACAGAAGAAAACCTCAAAAAACTACTCAACGATTATTTTCATATATGAAAAAATCTTGGCCTACTAAGTAACCTTAGGGACCCTCGAAGAAAAAAGCTCAGCTTTCTTATGAGCTCAAAAGAAAGGAATGAAAACTGCTTCAAATTCGGAAAAAAGTGAAAAATATTTTTCACATTTTTTTCTAAGGTCAAATATATATACATAAAATGCTAGATGAACAACTACCGGAGATGCCTCTTGGGAGCAATTGTCATTCAGGAAAAGACACAAGCTCCCAGTAGGCTCGCGGTAAACTAGACCCATTGGCACGTTTCACGACCGTGAGATGAGTGACCTTATGCACGATGAAATTAGAATGAAGTGCCGGCAGAACCCTCATTTGTTTTTAGTATACCGGGCGACCCAAGGATGACCACTCTGCATCCATCCAGCAAGTGCCAGGGCATATTTCTGGCACACGGACAGCTTACAGGTTACTAACCAGTGGATGCGTCGCACCTCTAGGAGCACCGATGATGAGGACAATTATTTCAACCGAATATTTTTTGTAGAGTCGCTGAGATCTTTATGCTTCTCCTTTTTATCCATTTCCTTCCCTGTGATGTTTTCGGCCAGATCTGAGAATTCGATCATGCACATAGTTCGTTCCTGTTTGTCAAGTAGTACGATATCAGGCCTCACGTGTTGAATTAAGACTATGATCGAGAAATTGTAGTTCCAGTAATTTCGGCACTTCTCGTTCTCAAAGAATTCATACTATCTTTCTTGGAGCGTTTGTCAGAGCAGGGTCGTGGCCGATGCCATAAGAGCGACGAAGATGGTAGTCCAGATGATTGGAGGATATTTCAAGAAGTTCTTAGCCTCCGCTTCCTCTACCTTTGCTTTCGGATGGCAGTCATTTTGATAGAGCAATACACTGTCCTCACCTCTGATGTTAAGATTCTGGCCAATGCTTTCAACCATTTCGTAATCCTCGACTAATGTCAGGAGAGGATCTCTACCGTTCTCGACGATATAGGCCGTGCTCAGAATAATGCGGTTGTGAAGACATTGGAGATTGAGAAGTCCACTTTTCTACATATGCATTATCTTGCGCGTAGAGATGTCGAGGGCCTTGAGCTCGTTCTCCGTCCATGGAACCACCCCCAAACAAATAGAGTAGAACCGGGATGGCAAGCATGTAAGTCCCAGATATCTTGTTCAACACCGACGGATTGGACGACCAAATCCCTCGAAGAAGGTGTTTGTAACTGCTTCAGAGAGCCTCCTTTACTGATGTTTTATCATGAATGCGGTTCTCAGGCACGCATAGGTATTTTTTATGGCAGGTACACCTGCGATTCGTCCACGCTTCAGATGAATCTTGGCAAACTTGTTTAATCCAAAGTTCATGCCGATTTCTCGTGGGTAGCCCTAAATATTCTCAGGGCATTCTTGAGATGCTCTATTCAGGAGCATAGATCTTTAAGTCATCCATATGAAATACTCATGAGCATTGCGAAATGCGAGGGACAGAGGCAATAGTGTGATGTAGAAGAGAAGAGGGGGCATTGTGTCGCCCTGAAAGATGCCCCTCCGGAAAGAGACGCTCTTAGTTGTCACAGGATATTTCCCAGAAGAGATGGTAAATCTGGTTTTCCAAAGGGGTAATAATCTTTATGCATCCTATTTTATGAGGATGGACTTTCGAGCTTCTCAACAGATAGATGATAAGTCTATCGAAAGTTGGATCAAAAACTTCCTGGTAATCAATTCAGGCATCCGACAGATTGCGTTGGAGGTTTGCAGCGTCTCTGTAGACACTCTATTCGATCAGCAGTTTCTCCCGACAGCCTACTGCGCCTCTTTTTGATTCATGTTGTTCGTAATTCCCTCCCCATACAGGTCCAATTATCCAAACAATCCTTTTATTCAGGGTAGCTGTCGAGATCTTATACAGCGTGTTCAGACAAGTTATTATCTTGTCGTTTTAGGGTTGGACCTTTCTTTGTTAGGAGTACAGTGCATCCTAACACCATTCACTGCGGAATAGACATCCCCGACCTAAAATTTGAGGTAATGATCCAGCCCAGATGTTGGTATGTAGAAGTGTATTTCTTCACCAAAAGTTCTCAATATAATCTAGACCAGCAGCGGAAAAGTTCTTTGTGCACCTTAATGCTTTCTCTACCTTCTCGGCAGTGATTGGTGGGCCATCCTCTTCAGATGTTATGAGGTTATCGCATCCGGAACTCGTTCTGCCTATCCCAGCCAATATCCTTGTTTATTTGTTGCAAACGCTTTTTGATTTTTGAAGCTTTTCTTATTTTGGGAGGCTATATACTCTGAGCGAGGCCACCTATTTGCGAAAAACGGGAACACACCGTCCGTCACATTCAATGCGACTGAAAATGGCACCAGCACATCTCTCTCTCTTTTCCCTCCCTGTGTTTCTGGTTTAGTATATGTATAACGAGTGGAGTATACATCACACATTTGATACTTGCCGTATGCTGATTGATGCAGGTGATTAAATGTTCTTAGTATGTTTGTAATGCGATTTAATAAAGTGGTGAAAGTTTTATTCAATTGCTATATTACACTAAGTTGTATATTTTATATAACATTGACTAGAGATTATTTCATATCTACATAATACACGTATACATACATGTCATCTATGCATGTATGCATAGAGTGTGGGGATAGCTGTTTTCACCCGATTGATGAATGAAATAAGAATCATTATTTTTTTTTCTTTTAACGCGAAAGAGCAAAGCTTCTGTCGGCGGTCCCGCGACCGCTCTACTTTTTTATCTGTCGTTGTCTTAGACCTTTGATTGTAATCAGCCAAAGGTTTACCAAAGGTTTAGGTATCGCTGAATCTGAATCTTCTGCCTAAATTCAAAACGGCTGCGACCATACAAGTGACCAAAGTTGGGTATTTTCGGTCTTTGAGAAAAAATATCACCTTCATAGCTGCACAGAATTATGTCAATAGATTATGAAGAAATGTAAAACATTCTACTAGATGTTCATAATATTGCTGATTGCGAATCTGAGGTCAGATTTTCGAATTTAAAAATGGCTTATCCCATATTTTGCGCATTTTCACATTCATTCCTGAATTTTTTAAGATTCTATTACGCCATTTTGTATTGGCCTCTTTGAGGTTTCACAATCTGACTTCATATTCGTAATCAGCGACCCACTCGAACCCCAGGATCGCATTTCCACGAACATTGAAAATATTTCGAGATTTTTGTCCGCCATATGTTACAGCTTTGAAGGTAATTTTCTTCCGCGAAAACCAAGAATACCCAACTTTGGTCACTTGTACTATCGCAGCCATTTTTAATTTTTAATTTTGGGCAGTAGATTCGGATTCAGCGATACCTGAACCTCTGGTAAATTAAGTTTCATCAATATTGATTGCAATTCGACGTAGGAACTAAATTTTGACGCCGTTCTTGAAAAATTACCCCATTGTGCGCCGGAACGTTCCGAAGGTGTCCGTGGAATGTTTCGTGTTATTAAGGTCATGGCAGTGATTGCGTTAATTGCAATCAGTTCCAAAATGTAAAAATCCAGTATTTATTGCAGATTCAAATAAATCTTTCACTTAGTTCATTACTTAAAATTCCAACTCCACAAAAATTTACAGGAATTGAAACAAACGTGCTCTGCAATCACGACTCAAATCAACAAAGTTATAACCTGCAGAAAACCACAAATCATCCTGTCTGAAGGCAAACAACGCCGTAGGAAAATGACATACAAGTATGGAATATTTGCCGTATCCTTGTATTTTCCATTATAAATGAATAAGCTGTGCTAACGAAGCAGCATTTTTGATAATGTTGTGATTTTCGATTTTGTTGCATTTTTAAACTGCGAATACAAATTTTGCGCAATCCCTAGCCAGTCAGAAGCAGCCCTCTACTCCGTCGTCATATAGTGCATCGGTTTCTTGTCGTAAATTATCCGCCATTATAAACAGGAAATTCGAAACTAGTTTTTTACAAACTTCATTACAATTGGTATAACTATCGATGTACACTGTGTACGAGGTTAAGCGGTGTATGTTGAAAATTAAGGCTGCTATAATTTTCATTTAGAAATTCATCTTCTCTTCTAATGAACAAACAGCATTTTTTCTTCATTCAATGTCATGAAGGTATAGTTTTTTTCAAATAACTGTCACCCTATTTTGAAGATTGAATTGAGCGGAGTTATTCCATTTGTTCATGTTACAAAACCGTATCCAATCTAGCAGCTATTCTTGTCCAACTTAATTAGGAAAATTCCGAAATGTTCAGATAGGACCGTCCTTTGTGATTCAAGTATGTTGCATTTTAGCTTTGCAGCCGCTGCCCCACGTGCATTTTGCCTTGAACAACTGTGAGGTCTTTATGAACAAATAGCTTTTTTTTTTGCAAACTATTTATTATTTTCTACTCCTAATTCGCACAAGATATTAGCGCACTGGAAGATATTATTTCAAAGATTTTGGAACGTATTCATGTATTTTTTCGAAAATAAGTAGATATTGTCAAAAAAGCTATTTAAGCCCATTTTCATTAATTGGCATGGAATAGTATATTGCTTAACGAGGGCCGAAAGACAAAGATTTCATGAGTGTGAAGTTAGTCGCCCGAGCAAAGCGAAGGCTGATATCACACGACTAAAACCGTTGCCTCGACCCGCGTCATGCATACAATTTTTCATCACATCGATAAGTATGCACATTCATGCTTCCGTCTTTTTAGTGCGTCTGAGAGGGTCATCATGACACTTGAACATCTTTGTTGTTTCTTCTTCGAGTTTAGGCCACCTCTTTTCAACAACTCTAGGAGTCTCGTTGTATCAGACCAAAACTCTATTTTTGAACTGACGGGCTGTATATAATTTGAAGATCTCCTCTGGAACTGAATGAGCATCACGGATCTCATCAACTCTCCTGATACATCATTCCACATCGTTGTCATCCTCAAGCCCGGAAGGAGGAATAAGACGTCGCTGTACTTAACTCGTTAAGTTAGGTTAGGTTCGTTCCCTGGCTGATTATGTACTACAGCTGCCTGCATCGCCCTGGTCGTCGCTCAAATGAGACCTTGAAGGTTCACAAAAATGGGATCACCTTTAGGAATGTGCGCTTGAATTTGGTCAAGATTTTCTGCGGGAACTGCAGCAATCGCTTCGTCCCTTGCATGTCACTATCATCATAATGGGAAACACCTCGAAAATATTTATTCACTGACATTCTTTCCGCCTGAGAAACGCAAACTCACTTCAACATAAAACAGAATCCGTTCAAATTACTCAAATTCGTTGCTTTGACGTCCCGGATAATCACGCGGTTTTGATTGACCTTGAATCGAATGTTATAGAAGCCCGTAGAACAGAGACCAAAATGATCGACAAACGCGATCGAACTCTCACGGAATATTCTGGAGTACAACGCTAAAAATCTAGTCCAGGCTTCTAGACTCAGATAAGCAAACTGCTTTTCCTCTCTTAAAGCGCTTTTTGCAAATTCTCGTATTTGCATTCACACAGAGCTCTTCACCCTCTTGCTGAAACTCACAACACTTCCGCCGTTTCGAATCAAGCCTCAACGTGAGCTCAAAAAGCTGACAATTCACACTGTCAGAACCAATAGGAAAGAATCCCACTTCTGAAACTGTAGGACCGATATGTTATTAAAACAAGCCCGGTCAGAAACAATAAAGGTTTATTTGGAAGCTTTCCGGGCTACATAGAAGATGTGAAGCGCACGAAATCTCCGAAGCGAATCAGCCGATCTCGGTCGCACTCTGCCCTTTTTTCCAGCGTCCCCTTACAGTGAACTATATTACGCCGCTTTATTGCCAGCAAAAATGTAAATCGGATGCATGTTTAAATCGGTCGCCTACACATTTACCTTCCTTTGGACTTTTTGTCTTTCAGATCAATAGCTTGATCGCAGTTGTCACAAAGCATTCCCCAAATCACAGATTGCATAGGAAGCTGCCTGCAAACATATGGGCCTCAATCCCAGGCATCAACACACCACAATCATAAACTCAAGCTATAAATCGACTGTCCCGCAGAAAATGGTCGTAATAGAAATTTCGGAGAACAAAGTGTATCTGCCTCGTCTGTGAAGTGTTGTAACTTTTTCGATCTGTCGTCCATTGATTCATCGACAATGTTCACACCTAGATTGTCGAATCTTGGTTCACGCTGCTGAATAAGAGACGAGTGGATGCAGAGCACTTGACTTCCACCACGATCGACGCACAGCTCTTCCGTGGTTCATTCTAATCGTTCAGATTCCCGGATACTTATGTCGTTCGAAATACATTCAAGGCAAACCAAAAAAGTACAAAAACCTGAAAAATAAAAATCAATTTTATATATTTTGAGTCGTTCCTATGTACTCAAGAATATTTCTTCTCATAAAAATTCCCTAATTTATTGTAATAAAGCCATAATACTTAGGAGCATAAATAAATAGTTTTGCTGAAAATATCAATAAACGCACGCGCAATTCACGTCCCTGAACGTTCACAGTATTTAGAACAATCTATTCAAAAATACATTGTGGAACGAAATCTCTTAAAATTCTTTGGATCTTTATTAAATGATCCGAAACCTTTAGAATCGTTCAAAATCTATCAAATTACAGGATAGGATATGTAGGATTTACAGAGGGTGTGGATTGTTTAATGAATATAGCTTGGTTGCTATGCACGTTAATTTATTTAGCGATATGAATGGTTCGGTGATTCTCGAGAGACTGAATACAATTAGAGGCCCTTTGCGCCTTCAGCTACTTGTCATGCGCCTACATAACACATAATGGACAGGGGTGTAGCTTGCAATATATTCAAAACTTCCCTTCAAGCAGAACATGTCCATTTATTAATTGTTCATACTTGATGAAATGAAATCCACGGTGATCCAATCGGATACCGGATTTTTAGCAAGCTTATGTGCCCCTTGATTGTCATTATAGATTGGGATGACGGTGTGATTTCCAATCCAACTTCTTCCAAAAATCTTAGCAGGTTAGTTGCTTCCTTCGTAGCCTCCGCCAAGCCGATGTTTTCGGCTCCCGTACTGGACAGCGCTACCGTGCGTTGCTTTTTGGCTTGCCAGGTGAGCGCTGTTCAGTGTTCTATTTCATTTGAATTATTAAATTGGTTCGAACAATTCACAGTATAGGCTATGTCCGGCCTCGTTCCAACAGCCAAGTTCATGAGACTCCCTATGAGCTTTCTGAAAGGGTAGACTTCTTTTTTTCATGTGGACGTTTGGTCAGGTTTGCTGACAAATCCAGTGGTTTTACTGCTGGTTCCGAGTTTCCCATCCCAAATTTGTTCAAGATATTTTCAATATATCAACTCGGAGATATTTCCAGAAACCCATCTCCTTGATGAAATTACATCCCAAAACAGTATTTAACCTTCCCAAGGTCCTTCACGTTTAATTGCTCTTCATACGATCGCTTGGAGTCAGATAAACAGTTAATATTACTCGATATTAACAAATTGTCATCAACATAAACGGTTACAATCAACACATCGGATCTACGTTTCCCAATGTTAACATAGACGTCTGCAGTAAGTGTTTTCAACTCAAAACTTCGCAGTTCCTTGTCGAGTTTCTTATACCACTGTCGTCTAGCCTGTTTCAAGCCGTAAGGGGCCTTCTGCATTAAAAATTCCTTGTTTCCTTCTTGGATCTTTTTCAGTATCTTCGAAGCAGTTCCTCCTGGGTTGAATTTTCCTCCCTGCAACTTTTCCTTGATTCTTATCCTAGGTAGCATCTCTTTTAATAATTCTGTAACCTCCATGAAGATGGCTTCTTCGATGTCCCCATCCAAGAAAGTTGTTGTCACGTCTAATTGATGAACAGTCATATTATACTCAACTTCTTCGAACTCTCCTTGAATTGCAAGGATCCAGTCTTCGGATTAGCTTCCAGCTTCCAGTAGTCCAACTTGAAACGTATCATTTCTTTTCTTTGGTGTACAAGGTCTTTCCGTTCTGATGATCTGTGGTCTTTCAGGCCTTCTCCTTTCGTCTTCTCCATCTAGGTCATAGTTTTCAGTGACAGCTTCTTCTCGGATGTTCTGCTCACATCCACGAAACTCTTCTTCGCTTTGATTATGGTCGTTCTCTCCAAATGTTTTCAGATAAGAAATTTTGTGACATACTACAGTCCATTTTCCAAATGGTGTACTCCTGTTTCAACTTCTAGAAGGACACCTGGTACGTACGTGGTTCGCAGCTGACACGGCTTCTGCCCGAAACGATGGTGGCCATTCTGAATCAATCAGGAGACATATCGACATCTCCACTAGCGTGCGGTATATGTGAGTATATGGAACCGAGTATCTTCCTGTAATACCATATTTTTCGGGATAAAAGATCGTTTGATAGCTTTTAAAACCTTCAGAAGCTCATATTTGCTTCTGAGGAATTTCGCAACACACTATTTGTGTTCATTTCCGGAAAGTCGTGGTACCGGTACCTCTAGAGGGGAAGGTTACTCTAAGTACTTGGCGCTGGTGTTCTTGGTGGTTCGGAACCCACCTTAAGCTGTAGGTCCCCCTTACTTACTACTAAGGTATTGGTAGGGTGTGTAAAGGAATAGTGGAGAGGCACGAAGATAATGTAAACCCTCAAGGGACACATTGAATCAACCAATCTACAACACTCGCGAGTTCCGACGTTTCGTGTAAATAATATAACCCGTCGATTCTATTCGGAAATAGTTTTTCCGATCCCTTTCCATCACGAACGACAGCTAAATTCTTTCTAAAAGCCACTTCATAACTGTTGTCGGTGATTTTTCCTACAGAGATCAAAGGGGTTCTCAAATCGAGGGACGTAGAGAGTACAAGTTACCCATTAGTTACTCATTTTTCTGCTTTGTTTGATTTTTCTGACGATCTGTTGATTTCCCCTTTACAATCGACAGCACTTTCATCTCTTGGAGATCATCTACGGCATCCAAGAATTTTCGAATGTGCTCTCGGACATCCTCTTGTTCGGCCATTTTGTACAGCATCAGTTATTTCAAAAGGGTACCTTTTCGAGCTGGTCCTGTAAACTGATAAACTGTGTGCAGCTTCAGCCACGCGGCATGCGTGATCTCAAATCCCTTAATTTGTTTTCGCTCAAACGGATTGATAACTAGAACCTAATCTGAGTTTGCTTTAATGTCCGCGATTTCCCACTCCTGGGCTGCTGCCTCCGTAGTCGCATTTCCGGCTACGATCTCATGTTTCACCTTCTGTCCATTCACATACACGGATGCGTCATTTTTCACCAGCAGTGCTCTCACTTGGAGTTTCTACATATCAAAGTTATCTTTCCATAAGGCCTTGATGCGCGCCGAATGCGTGGAACTCATTTCACAAAATTTTCACAGATCACGCTTCGGTATGAACTAAACTCACTCCCGACACGATTTTCGATCGGCTATCTTGCTTTATAGTTCGAAATTCACGATTCCTCTTGACAATTGGTCACAGAATGCGAATAAAATATTCCTTTTCGAAAATCACCCCCATAAGTCTGTTTTATAGGGTCCCGAAAAACCCCCATAAGTGAAAAAATGGGTTTTTCGAGTTTTTGGCGATAATTATGATTTTTTGCGGTTTTTTTAACGCAGATTGTTTCAAATACATCAAATACTACATTGTACTGATCATTAGATGTTTATCCAAATTGTTTAAACAATTTATTATTGTTTTTAGCAACTTTTTCTTAGAAAAGGGTTAGGAAGTCAAGGTTTTGTCTAAATTTTTCAACTTATTCTCAACGTTTCAGTTAGAGCAAGGTAATAATCATATAAAGTTAAGGAAAATAATTGTTTAAAAATTTGTTATTATCCATAACAATATTCTCTTAGAATAATGCTACAAAGTTGAGGTTTTTTCTCAAATTTACAACTTTTTGTCCACTTTTGACTTGAAGTGGGTAATAATTTAATTTAATTTAGCAAAAATAATTGTTTAAAGAAATTGTGAATGGATATAGCTATCTTGTTGTAGAATAATACTACATAGTTGCGGTTTTTTCCTGAAATGTTCAACTTTTCATCACTTTTCAATTAGAGGAAAGTAATAATTAATTGATTTTAAAGAACAAATTATTTAAACAATTTATCATCATTGCTAATAATCTTGATATATTGTTAATAATCTTGATCAAACAGTTCGAGAGAACTGTCTTGTCGGGTAATACAGGACAACACAGTTCGCCTCGCTGTTTCTTTCCCGAA
>WSXT02226293.1:0-16556 GCA_011762715.2 Neuroterus valhalla | reverse complement strand
CTTTTTGCGTTATCAATCGCGAAATTCTTTCTTATAGGATTATAGTTGGGAGTTTTAGAATTGGATACCTCCAGCGAAAATGTTTCATAAATGACGTAGTTGTGCATAATCATCAAATTCCTGGTAGGAAATTGAAATTTATCTGCCATCCCCGCGCAGACATATAGTCTGCTGCGAAAATACATTGGCGTCACCACAAAAATTCCAGAGTCGGTTTGTGCAATACCCTTAAGGATTGATTAGAAGCTATTCTATTTTCGTAGGTGGTTTGAATATGGTTTGGATGCTCCGTTCGTTGATGATTCTCCCTATTTGTCTTGCGATATCTTAGACCTAGGGTAAAATAGTGATCGCTTTTCTCTCCCTTAATTTGGTTTGTTGTGTTGACTTATCGGACAACAGCTAGATTCAAGTGTTGGATTCTTATTTTGTAGAGGTATAGATATCGCTCTCGCTTCCCTCACTGCTTCGGAAAATGACCTCATCAAAGCATTCCATTTACAATATTAGTAATTATTGCTAGAGCTTTAGAAGTGAGATTTTTCAGAATAATAGAAGTAACACCATCATGCCCTGGTGCATTTCTATTCCTTATCGTTCTGAGTACTTTCCTTATTTCAGTAGGGATCACATAGTCAATTTCATAAGGAATGACTATTGGATTTTACTCTCTGTCTTTCAAGTAAACTCGATGAGCTATGATAAGTAGTAGTGGCATTTCTATCTTCTCTTTAGAAAAAGCTTTTGTTGGCTTCTGAAAAGAGCCATCAGAAGGTAGGAATTTGTTTTTATGTGCGGATTTCCTGTGATGTCCTAATGTGTTATCAGATTTTTCGTGAACTATAGAGCGTCTGAAAGAGACTATCTTCTCGTTGAACTAAATTTCCATAGATCGCTGGAAATTAGGATGTAGGCAGTTCATAAAATCGTAAAACTTGTGTAGTTCATCTATTCGATGTCTTCATTCGACAAAATTGTCGTCAACGTAACGGCACCAGAATTTCTGTATGAGCTCCTGAGTTTTGCTCGTAGAATTGGCCATTGAAAGTGAGGTAAGTATTGTTGAGACTGAGTTCTATAGAAGGTTTGAGATTCGAGGGAAAGTTGGCAAAGGATTTGATGATATCGATTTTATCAGGAATTGGTATTTTCGTATAAAGACTTACCATGTCAAAACTCAGAAGGATGTCTTGGTGTTAAATGTGGACCTGTTGTAGCTTTTTGATAACGTCAGAAAACATTTGGACGCGAGTTACAGAGTTTCTTGTTCAGTTTATTGCTCTAACGATCAGTCTGAGTGATGAGTTGTTTTTGTGCGTTTTTGGGAGTCTGTAAAGTCTTGGAAAAATAGAACTGGAATTTTTGATTCCGATATCGTTATTGGGTAAGTTAAGGATCCATTAGGAGGGTTTTTGTTTTGCTGATCATTGTTTTGGGCAGGCCTTCTTTTTAGTTTTTTGCATGTATTGTCAGGTAGAAAGTGTTCGATTTATTGTCCTAAACTTATGTATTTATCAATTCTGTCTTGTTGCCTTTATCTACAGGTTATACCATTAAATTCCTATTTGATAAAACTTTGTAAGGAACTTACAGCTCCAATTACTTTTATCTTACGATCGCATTTTTTCTTCAAAAAAAAAATTAAAAAAGCAAAAGGAATAATCCTAGTCAAAATTGTTCATTCAAATAAAAGGCATGAGTAAGCAAGCTTGAAACATTTCGACCCAACTATCGGTCATCTTCAGGCGAAATTGAAACATGGGTAAGTAGACTATATAATAAAATTAGATACATTTTTACATTTTTTTAACCTAATAAGAAGCGTCCTGAGACTTGGAATGAATCAAATTTACATTTCACCGCATGAGAACAATTTTCATAAACAAAAAATTGTAGATTAAACGATGTTTGAACAAAACTTAAAATATTAAAATGTAAATTGAAATAATTTGAAATAATACCCCCATAAGTCTGTTTTATAGGGTCCCAAAAAAACCCAAATTAGTGAAAAAATAGATTTTTCGAGTTTTTTGCGCTATTTATGATTTTTTTGCGGTTTCTTTAACGCAGATTGTTCGAAATACAGCAAACACTACCTTATACTGATAATTAGATGTTCATTTGAATTAATAAATCAATATATTATTATTTTAGTTAACTTTCTCTTAGATAAGGGTTAGAAAGTAAAGGCTTTTTCTGAATTTTTCGATTTATTTTCGACGTTTCAATTAAGGCCAGGTGATAATAAATTAAAAATAACAAAAATATTCATTAAAATATTTTTTTAATCATTCTAACAATATCCCCTCGAAATAATGATACAAAGTTGCGGTTTGTTCTGAAATTTTCAACTTTTTTTCCATTATTCACTTAAAGTGAGAAATTATTTGATTTAATTTACCAACAATATTTGTTTTAACAAATTTTGAATATTTATAGCTATCTTCTTCTAGATTAATACTACATAGTTGCGGTTTTTTCCTGAAATTTTCAACTTTTTATCACTTTTTAATTAAATTAAAGTGATAATTAATTCATGTTGAAGAAATATTTGTTTAAACAATTTATTATTGTTCATGGCTTTATCCTCTTAAATTATTGCTGGAAGGTTGTGGTTTTTTCTAAAATGTTCAACTTTGCTTTGCCATCTCAATTGTTAACAAATAATAAATAAACATAAGAGAGAATCATATCCTAATTAGTATTGTATTGTTTTAGGTAAATTATTTTTGTTCTTTTCCCAATGTTCTAACAAAACTAGTTTGAAGAAGAGCTAAATTCATCCAGTAAAATTTGAATTTCGAATTTTCTACTAAAACTATGGATCTTCAACGCAAAGATTGAATTTTTAAGAAAGTGGTTCAACTTCCTACTAAAGAGTTGAATTTCCGACATAGAAATATAAATTTATGATCAAATATATAATGGTTGTCTTCTAAAAAAAAAGTTTAATTTCAAATGAAAAACAATCTTATTTAACTAAAAATTTAATCAATTTAATCTAACCTACTATAATTGAATTTCATCCAAATTCCATTCAGTGCTAATTTAAACATTTCAGAAAAAACCACAACTTTCTAGCACTCGTCTTAAAAAAAATCGATTCAAACAATAACAAATTGTTTAAATAAGCATGTTTGTTAACTAGCATTTGTTATTACCTCACTAAGTGAAAAAGGGACAAAAAGCTTGAGAGTTTAGAAAAAACTGCAACGTTTTAGCACTAATCTAAGAGAATATAGCCATTTACAACAATAATTCGTTTAAACAATTTTTTTTAACATGAAATAATTGTTACTTTAATCTGAATCAAAAGCGATAAAAAGTTTGAAATTTCAGGAGAAAACCGCAACTATGTAGTAATAATCTAGAAGAAGATAGCTATAAACCTTTACAATTTATTTAAACAAATATTGTTGGTGAACCTAATTAAGTAATTACTTACTCAAAGTAAAAAACGGACAAAAAGTTGAAAATTCCAGAAGAAACCGCAACTTTGTAGCATTATTCTAAAAGAATATTGGTATAATTTATAACAATTGGTCTAAACAATTAATTTTGTGAACTTTAATTGAATATCATCTCACTTCAACTAAAACGTTGAAAATAAGTTGAGAAATTCATTAAAAACCTTGACTTTATCAGTATAAAGTAGTATTTTATGTATTTGAAAAAATCTGCGACCGAAACCGCAAAAAAATCCTAATTAGAGCCAGAAACTCGAAAAACACCTTTTTTCCCTTATGGGGGTTTTTAGGACCCTACAAAACAGACTTAGAGGGTGATATTTGAAAAGCAATATTTTATTTGCGTTCTGTGACTGATTGTGAACTAAAATGGTGAATTTCGAACGCGATTCATCTAACATTGGAAATTCTGAATAAAATTTACAATAACGTCTTTTTTTCTAATGGGTTAAACTTCTTGGGGCTTGCGCCACACCTAAGTATTATTTTTTTTCTTTTTAAAATGCGTTCATCCTTTTGTGGATTCAAACAAATTTCGGGGCGTTTTGCATAAAAATTCGAAAAAATTTTCTTGAACCACCCTATTGCTTATTTGTGCTTTGTATTTGAATAAAAAATTTTGACTAGGATTATCCCTTGTCCTTCTTTAATTTTTTCGAAAAAATGCGATCGTAAGATCAAAGTTATTGGAGCTCTAAGTTCCTATCAAAGTTTTATTGAAGGAATCGATCGAAGAAAGAGTTATTGAAAGAGTTATTTGAAGAATTTGAGAGTTATTCTTCTGAATTGCTATTTTGTTCAGGTTCCTCGATTCTTCTTTTTACTCTCCCAGTTAAGTTTTTGGAGGAAAATTGGGCTTGACGTATAGGATCTTGGCCGGTCTCCTCTGAATGTTATCCGCTTTTTTGCGTAGAAGGTTAAATATAGTGAATTCCAAATTACAAATTTTGGGACTTGATCAGGGGTTTCCAGGTTGTTCTTGGAAATTGTGATACTCCTCTTTTTCTTTCAATTTCAGGTTCTGTGACAACTTGTAACCACATGTCCATACAATAGTTCCGATAAACACACGAGACCTGACATCGTACTCCTTGACAAACAGAAACGAAGTATGTTCGTAATCAGATTCTCGGCTCTAGCCGACTGCAAGATTAAAGTCAAATTTACTTGTAATTTGTTTTTCTTTCAAAAGCAGCAAATTTGTCTCATGTAAAATGGATGTGGATTTGACTGTTTCTAATCAATTTTTATTGTGAGAATTTCGAAATGATATGTTTGTCCCTGAATCGTTTTAAGAATGCTACAGTTGTTCGTAGCTAAGCTTTTTACAGTGTCTGCATAAGTGGATCATTACGATACAAAGTTGATTATCAGAATGATGTGCAGCGGGTTTATATCGCAGAGTTCACTGACCTTGAAATGGGAAGAGACACGTGTGATTAGGAAGTAAACAGAATGGATCCGAGTGGACAGGAACTATTTATTGAAGTGGGTCGTTTTTACTCCACCATTTCAAAAGAGCTCTTTTGAGATAGATAACACGTAAGCGAAGCACTGCATCCCAGCAATTCGCAAACTTTTTCAATCGAGTGGCCCTGAATCTTTTAAAGCGCTCTCTACCTCTCACTCCTCTTACTTACTTTCAAGAGGAGAAAAAGAATTTTTAGGCTTTTCAGGTTCAGCTGCATGATCCTAAGACACCAACCGCATAATAACTGTATTAAACTATTAGCATGTAATGTTACTATAGAGGAATCACAGTGATTCAGCATTTCATTTTTTTTTGAAATAGGTGCATTCTTCAAAAAAAAAGCGGATAACTTTTATTTCTGTAATTTTTAATCAGAAGAACGGACGTATCGTTGGTTTCATAATTATTATTATTCTTACCATACCATTACATCAGATCAGGGCTGTATCAGTAAATGGCTTCAATAGTTCCAGGACATTTCTTGGTTTCAAGATCAATTTTCAGAAAAAGGCAAAGATTACTTTTGCCATAGTTATTTCATAATTTGCACTCGAATTCATTTCGGAGCATCTTATGCTGTTTGCAATAATTGGACTGCCAACCAAGTAGATGGATTTTTTATTGAAAATATTACTTTAAAATCAAACAGTTTAGTTTCAAACCAACCAGTTGTTTCTTAACAATTGAGAAGTTTTCTATGATATTTTCGGTAGATAAATCATTTCTCTCGGTGAGAAACCTACAATTTGATAAAAGAATATTCTATTCATTTTTTATGTTAAACGTCCATGTGAATGGGGCATTCCTGTTTTTAGATAAAAAATATATCTTATCCCTATCCTACTGAAAGGATAATTCAACTGTCTGCTAGAAAATTTATTTCCCCGAAATGAGAATCTAATATTTCGGTTCCTGATGCAACTTTTTTTTGTCTGAAGTTCAATCTTGATTGTTGAAGAACCTGACCAATTGGTTCTCAAGTGTGCCTGTGTTTGTGTCAACTTTTTCATCGATCATCTAACTATAATGTCACAAATTCATTTGTTTTGCTTTGAATATCAACTATTTCTTTCATGTGTAGTTGGTCGTTTCACAATTTAATTGAAGATTTGTCAAGGAAATCAAGTTGCAAATAACTATGGAACGCAAGCTAGAATAGGAATATGGAGCCACGATTTGAATTCAGCGCATTTTCCTACGCTCATTCATATATACTTAGAACGTAACCTGATCGATTTCTATCAATCTTGGATCCTAAATTAAACAGTAAAAAACTGAAGTAATTTATGATACTTGAATAATCTATGATAATACTTTTTATATTTAATACTTTTGAAATTCCAGGTTCTGCAACAACTTGGAACTACATGTTTTCGACAATAGTCTAGATAACCACACGAGACCTGACATCGTTCTCCTTGACAAAAAGAAACGAAGTATGTTCGTAATCGGATTTTTGGCTCCAGCCGACTAGAAGATTAGAGTCCAGTTTACTCTAGTCCTATCCTTTCTTGAAACGTCCAAGTCTCGCTTCGATACAGCAAATTAGGTGCAAGCACATAATCATGCATCGCAGTATCAGTTTTTTTTCTCAAATTTTTACTTTTTTTGATAGCTTTTACATTTTCGATGCTTTTCCTATCCTCATTGATACGTCTGAAAATCTCTTCATTTACCTTTCCGTCAGCTTGTTCTATCCACTCATTATTTGACGCGATATTGCGTACTGTTTCCTTATAATTTTTTTCGAACACAAAAACCTATTTTTCTAATCGCGTTGATTTTGAAACCCTTATCCTCTGTGCGTCTAGAATTAAACGAGGATAAAATAAGTGCTGGAACTCAAAAATGATAAATAATTGTCTTAACATGCATCATTGGATCTTTCTGCAACTATGTTTTTGTCTCTAGCGTTATTCTTTTCATTTTTCAACAAGCTATTTTTTGTCGTTTGGAAGTCACTAGAAACTTAAGCTACCTCTGCGTTGCATGGATGAAAAGTGTGCTTCCCTGGAGCAAGATACTCTGTTTTGCTTAGAGAATATTACTGAGGTTCTACAGAAATTGCTTAGAACCAAGTTAACTTTTTGCCATACAAGCACGCTTATAAGAGATTTGAATGTTCATCCAATTTCACAACGTAGCAGAAACCTCAAAATGCGACCAAGAATTCTAAGCTGATTGGAATGCAATGAAAAGTTTGTTATTAAGTGCCTTCCTTCAACTAGATAACATGTTACGGAACATACATTACTGAAGAAATTTTGAATCACCAAATTTTGTTGCTTTTATTCAAAAAAGTTTACATTGATTTAATATGACGGTCCGTGAAACCAATTGAGTTTTTGAAGCTTTGCTTCTTTTGACAGGCTATACATATACTCTGAGCGAGGCAACCTAACGGGGAAAAATGGAAGCACCCCGTCACGAAAAATGTGACACAATATGTCTATAGCATAGCACCAGCGCAGCTATCCCCCCTCTCCCTCTATCTTTCTCTCTCCCTGCCGTTCTGGAGGCCGGGGTAGTATATGTGCAGTACACTATTGGAATACCACGGGCCGTGTTGCTCACATACATTGCGGTGTTGCTGGTCAATGGGTTCAGTTTCCGATCTGAGCAAACTGCATCACTCTTGCTCGGGAGACGGCAAACACTCGACGCGCCGCGTGTGTGTTTTACGTGGACTTACACGTTGCGCGCGAGTAAAGGCATGTTCTGAAAGAGCAAAGCTTCTGTCGGCCGTCCCGCGACCGCTCTACATTTTTTGCTATGCTGACTATAAATAAATTCAGGAGAATAAGACCAATTTTTTGCAGAAAGAGCTAAGAAATTATTTTGTTGCACACAAATTCTTCAATAATTCACTTTCTATGCTGTAATTGAAAAAAATAACTTTGAGTTTATATGGCAAACTTATCGAGAAGAAGTTTCGGCTATGTTTCGTTAGTACTGCCGATTTTTCTATAAACGATTGACCACTCTTAAACTTTGGGAAATACAGGGAAAGATATACTGGATGTATTAATTGTATATGTTTATACAATAATCCATTGTTTTAATGAACGTAAAAAGCATATAAATCCAATACACAGTAATTCAGGCGAAATGGTGCCCCTGTACTGTCATACATTCCTCCCCCTTTTGAGATTGCATAAAGAATCAAAATTTAATGGGCAGTCGTCAACTCGCCGACAGCTTCCTGCTGCACCTCTTCTACTCCGCCGCTCAACAGGAACGAGTCTTTCTTCAGCGCTGCTACCGGCAAAAAGCCTGACGCGTAGATACGTCGCCGAGAAGCTTCTTCCTACTGCGCATTCATCTTGGAGCGCGCGCTTATTCAAAAAAAACAAAAACAAAAAAACATGCGATGAAAATAGGATTTCCGTTCTATTATGGAGTTCTTTGATGCAACAAACATTTTTAGTTTGTGCTTCCTATGCTTTGTCATCCATATGACCAATAGGGAAAAGAGCTGATCGAACAATGTCTCCATCATTCAACATGGTCTTATGAACTGACGGAGGCATGGAAAACTTTTTTTAATGTTGATCAAACAGTTTGTCAGTAATGAACAATACAAGTCAAACCTACCGGTATGGAAATCCTCCCCACAATTCAAAACCTGAAGTCTGATACTGTGATTTTCCCCGTCAGCTTTAGACCTTAAAAGAATATGGGTGAAGCGTTTCTATCATTGCTTCAGACGATCAACAATTAACCCCATTTTTTCTCGAAACTTTTCTGAAACAGGCTTTGTCCTTTCAGTCGTGAGTTTTTTTCTTATCCTCTTGAGTCATCTATCATTTATTAAAACCTCCACGATACGCTACATGCAGGAGACACTCCATTAGGCGTATGCATGCGTGGAGTAGATAAATTCTAAATTCGTAATTCTGTGCCTCCACAGGTCTTCTCTGAACATTTTTTGAATCTTTCTCATCTGGAGGATTCGCTTAACATTCAAAGCAGGTTACAACTGATGGTGTTCAGGAACTACCTGGCACATTTTTCTATCAACCGTCGGGGAAACCATTCTGTGATTAGGCAAAAATTTTAAACTTTTTATTTTAATGGTTGCTGGTAACAGTGCAGAAATTTTTTATTTAATTAGGACTTCAAAACTTGTTCTAACGGCTGTTTCCTTTGTCTGTTCCAAAATTTGTGGATGACAACACCTGACAGAGCCTGACCAGCGAATCGGTCGAAGACATAATTATAGAAATTTTGAAGCAAGCGTGATGCTGTATGATCCAACAATGCTTGTGAAGCAATCCCAAACCTATTAACCATGACATGTATGGCTAATTTTTGAAAACAGCATCCATTTCCTGCTGTAGAGAGTTCATCATAAGGGTTTGGTATGCCTAAATTCTTTGTCATCTTTGCACTTGAATTGATGCTTGGAAAGTTGAGAATCTTCTTCCAGAGCTAAACATCCATTGACAGTTGATGGAATAAGTTTTTCACCTTCAAGTGGATACTTATTTACCTGGAAGAGGCTCCAGAAGGTGGTCAGGTTAAAGAAGAAAGGTAGGACAAGTCGTGGAATTATAACGAGGATCAGGGAGGGTTTTGGAGAAGAAATTTGCGTTTGTGTTAAAGGGCAGAGGGTGCAAATGGGGGCTCTAAAGATAGGAAGGGTGACGTGCAAATTCGTGACGGTGTACAATAGGGATGGGATGAAGAGGATGAAAGTCGGGTGGAAGAAGTTATAGGTGTGAAAGAGAGGAGGAAATGGTCAAAGGACACGATTAGGAGTAGAAAGGGGGATATTTAAAGAGACTGGGTGGTGGATAGGGGGTTAGCGGTCGCGAATGGTATGATAACAGGAGACGAAAACGGAGTGGCACTTATGTGAGCAAGATGGGGCATCAGTCAAGGACTATGTGGTCATGAATAAGCAAAGCTGGGAGGAGACAGAGAGACTCGCAGTACAAGGAAGGATAGAATTATATCATGAGCCTATAATCTTGGAATAAGAGGGGAAGGCGGCAGAAGGCAAGAAGAAGAATTTCCTATGGCATAGGGAGAGATATGTGAAGATTCATAGTGAAGGTTAGAAGGTGTATGCGAAAGAAAAGATTTAGGAAGAAGGAAAAATGCATAGTAAAACCGTAGTCCGAAAGGAAAGAGCAAGGAAGAGAGGAAGATCTGGAAGAGGTGTTGAAAGGGTTAGACCGAATAGGACGTGAAAAAGATAATTATTATGTTTAGAAAGCGTGAAGAGGGAATAAGTGATAAGATAAGAAGATGAAAAAGGGATGAGGGAAGTAGAAGAACGAGGAATTATGGGGGGATGGAATTGAATGAAGAGGAGATGGAGATTCAAATGATAAAATTGAGGAGGTCGAAGGCAGTAGGCTTGGACGGGGTGCAGAACGAAGCATGGGTATTCGGAACAACATCAGTTAGAGACAGGCTAAAAGAGGTAGTAAAGAAGATTGAGAGAGGTAAGGGATTTCCAGGAGAGTGGAGAGAGGGGTTGATAGTACCACTATATAAGAAAGGGGACAGGGATAAGCACGAAAATTATAGAGGAAGCACATTGTTGGATACGGCATACAAAGTATACGCGATGGTACTGGTGGGGAGCCTACGAAATGATGTCGAGGGGAAAGGTATAGTGCCGGAGACGCAGGCGAGATTCAGAATGAGTATGAACACTATCGACAATATTTCTATTTTGCAGCACGTGGGAGACAGGGAAATAGCAGGAAAGGTGTCGAAAGTTTACGCGTTCTTTGTAGTTTTCAAAGGAGCGTTCCCTTCAGTTGATGGGGAGGTTTTTGGGGGCTATAGAGGAGGGGGGAGGAGAAAAAGGTCCGATCGAGAAGGTAAGGGAGGGGACAGGATCTTAGAGGGTTTCTGGATGTATAGGGGGTTGAGGCAGGGGTACACGCTTAGCCCAGCGCTTTTCAGGATCTTTATTGCTGACATGGAGAGGAACTAGAGAAAGGAGCGAGGGTAGGGGAGGTACGAAGTCGGTCACTTGCATATTAGGAGGACATAGTGGTATTGGTAAAAAGCAAGGAGGCCTTAAAGCAGATGGTCGAAAGGTTGAGAATATACCTAGATAGGAGTCGATTAGAGTTATATCCGGAAAAATCCAAGGTCGTGGTGTTCAGGAGACAGGGCGGAAGAGATAAGGGAGGAGATTGAAGTAGAAGGGGCAGCTGTACAGAAGGTTAAAGGAGTTGGACAGAAGTACACATATTCATATCGTAAGGAGGAAGACAAGGAGAACGAGTGTGGGGATCCTGCCAGGTAGCAAAGTGTGTAAGTATGAAGAAAAATTCTTGGCAGAAAGGGGAAGCAGGATATCGAGGGAGAGTTGTTGGGAGAAGGAGAATAGGAGAGGTAGGTGGGAAGATGGAGGATGAGGGAAAAAAGTATTTTCGGAAAAATGGTCTGTATGAGGATGAAGTAAGAAGTCACGAAGATGGAAGAAAGGTTTATGAGAATGTTAAGAGGAACGGCATGAAGAGAGAGAGAGAGAGAAGGCAGAAAAAGTGGAGAGTATAAGTGGGTCAAGGAATAATGAGCTATATGGGTAGATTATGCCAATACACAGAGCGCGATATTTGTGTGAGAAAGGTAAGAAAGGAAGTGAGGAGATGATAGCAAGGTTGGGGTTTGGAAACATGGAGGACTTTAATAGGTTCTGGCTTCCTGAAGAGGAGCGAACGTATGAATTGTGTGGGAAGGGGTAAGCAAAGGTGGAACACTGGGTGAAAGAATGCGAGGAGGTTGAAAGGAAGAGGAGAGGAAAGGGTGATTGCATGGTTAAAGGGGGTGCTGGGTAAGATGAAGAGGATGAAAAAGAAGTAGGTGGCAGAAGGGAGATGGATGTGTAAGGAGGAGAAAAACTAGATGTAAGATCAATGTAAATAATGTAAGTAATAGACAAGGAATAGCAAATGAGTACACAAGGAAGAAAAAAATTGTGAAACATGGTGGTGTAAGCGAGTCAAATTTTCAAGGCCAATAGACTGAAGAAAAAACGTTTATCTATCGACCTCGTCAGAGTTAGCACACAGAATTTTACAGATTTTTTTTCTTAATGAAATCTTCCCTAAATATTTTGAGTTTTTGAGAAATGTGGCTCGAATTTCTGTTTCTGTGTAGATTTCCCAAATAAGCCCAATCTTCACCTTCAAAATTTTTTTTTAATCGGCCTCAGGGAATCTCTTCAGAATTCACTAAGCACTAACTTGCCGAAAAAATTGGACATCAGTCAAAAATTTCAGCCTTATTCGTATTTTGAACTTTCGTCATTTTACACCACTCTGCGCTCCTAGGTTATAGTCTACAATACCCTTTTGTTTGAGACGGCTTTGAGAATGCAATAGCTCTGTAATTTTTGCTCCTTCACTTTATTCTTCTATGCAACGAGTTTATTTATCCTCCAACCTCAGTTTTTTCCACTGGCTATTGTCTTTGACCATCGTAATTAAGGAATGGTCGTTTTGCAAGTCGTGATGAATAGTAATAAAGGTCGTGTATGACTGTACTGTTTTTAATTAGAAATTCTTCAACCAATTTTCTCCAAGAGTGCTGAGAATCTTGAAAGTCTTCTGACAGAATAAATTTCTTAACATCAGCGACACTCGAGTGTTTTCTGGCTTAGGAGAGCTCGCTTTAATTATCAAGACAGGCTTTTTCTTTCCCAAAGTAACCGGGAGATGGACTTAAGCACTTGCTCGCGTTCACACATACATATTTCTACCCTCTCAATCAGACCCGCTCTCTTGAATTAATTAAAAACCTTTTCACATTTTGAAGAGATTCTTGATGAGATAGATTTTCCATGGGATTCAATCAAATTTATGATTTTGGAAATGTCACTGATTTTTAATCCGAGTCTACAACGTGTGCGGAAAAGTTGATTGCGGGCAGACTGGGTTCCGATTAAATTGCCCAATTATTAATTGGGCTCCTACCTTAACAAAACGGTCCCAATCGTAAGAAGAAAATTTTCATCTCAGAACGAGCTTCGTCTATGCAGGGAATTCTAGTAAACATTCATACCTTCGTCTAATACATTATTTTCACTTGCGTCATAAGAAAATTGGGTATTCGACTTCTCCAAAATTTGCATCACGTCCATCTTGGAAGAACACATTGTCATGTTGAAATAAATTAAAACGTATTTCTGGACTGCTGTCAGCTGATTGATTATAAGATATGTAGGTAGAAGCAGAAAGTACTTGGGGAAGAGGAAGGTACTATAAGGTCCCAATATACTTCTCTTACACGATTTTCAGCGCTCTCTCCAGTGTCCAGGACGATCTAAACTTTGAAGTCGCGAAATTCGAAAATTCAAGTAATATCTGAATGAGAAAATTTACTCATGATTGATACGTACAAAAATTCGTAATGAAACGTATTCGAATTCGTGGAATTTGAAGAATTGGAGAAGTTCGTTAATAAGACGAGAGGAAGACTAGGAGAATACTGTGCAAGATTGAGCGCGCCTAGAGCGCGCGTCTATCGGATCTCGCGCTCGGCTTTTGTATTTCCCTACAGTTATATGTAAAGCTTTTGGAATTTGAAAGCAAAATATCGACTGCTTCAATTTGATGATTGTGAACTCTCTTCTGTTAAAACTTCTAAGACTTTAACGAACACATCCTCATCGCGTGTCTCCTGCTTCGCACTCGATCAATGGCGTAACAGATTTGTTGATCTTTTCTTGGCGCAGAATTTTTGTTAATTTATATTTTCCCGTACCTTGCAAAGTTTGACCAGAAAATGAAACTTTATTTTCCCCGTTATTTGTTATGCGACCGAAATTTGAATTTTCAGTTTTTTGAGAAAATTAAAAAAGTTGTATTAACGATCTTGTACGGCTCCCAAGAAGAAACATTTTTTCTCTCTGATTTCCTCTTCAATCTTGCGTTTTTTGGCTAACAATTCTAATGTTCTTTTACATTTTTGAATTTTGGAAACACCATTACTCCGACAATTCTGTTTTTAACGAGAAAAATGATAGGAATAAATTGTTTTATTTTTCAAGAGCTACAAGAAATCGAACTTGAAATTCTTGATTCTTGGAATCAACTCTGGCAATTATGTTTCTACCATAAAAATCATTCGGATAAATTGATCGAATTTTCCATGACTACAAGAAGCCGTACCTACAATATTTGAGTCTAGAAAAAAAAGTCAAAAAGAATTTCCAAAATGCAACCCCCTTATATTTTTCACCCAAAATTAGTTTTTAACGAAGGTGAACTGTCTTTTTGGACCCTGGGGAGGTGTACAAACGTACGATGGAATATGGTTATTCGTTCAAAAGTTATCGAGTTGACTGTTTCGAATCAAAAATAAAAGAGGCGGAGAATTTTGAATATTTTTTTGGACCTTTTTTCCTAGACTTGAAAATTTCAGGTACGTTTTCTTATAGTAGGTAGAAAGTGAAACAATTTATCCTCATGATTTTTTTGATGAAAACAAAATTTTTAGAGTTGTGGCATTTTCTTGATTCCAAAATATTTTTTAGCCAAATAACGCAAGATTGAAAGGAAAGTCAGAGAGAAAAAATGTTTCATTTTGAGAGCCCTACAAGAGAGTGAATACAACCTTTCAAATTTTTTCAAAAAATCGAAAATTCCAATTTTCCTTGCACAAATAATAATGATTAACAAGGTACGAGGTATATAAATTATTATTATATAGATTTGATGCATAAGAGTTAGAGGTAATACAAAAAATTCGCTTTTCGGACAGATTTTTACATTCTCATCAGAGGAAGTATTAGATTTGTGTAAAATTTGACCCCTCCCCCGTTTTTGTCAAATGGCTACGTTTTGAGACCCCCTGAAACCGAAAAACAGATTTTTACGAATATGTCTGTCTGTATGTCTGCCTGTCTGTATGTATGTCTGTCTGTCTGTGAGCACAATAACTTTCGGAAAATCTAATCGATTTGATTGGCCTTTGATACACTCTTTCAGTGTCAGAAACTAAAGGTCAAGTTCGTTAGCTAACAGTTTTGAATAAAATAAAAGAGGGGGAGCATTTTGAAAATTTTTGGGACAATTTTTTCCAAGACTTGATAATTGTAAGTACAGCTTCCTGTGGTGAGTAATTAGTGGAACAATTTATTCCCATGATCTTTTTGATGAGCACAAAGTTATCAGAATTATGGCATTTTCAAAATTCGAAAATATAAACAAAAAGGAGAATTTCTAGCACTTGGAAAGCGAAACAATTTATCCCTATCATTTTTCCGATGAAAACAAAATGGTCGGAATAATGGTATTTTCAAAAATTAAAAGTATAAAAGAAAATGAGAATTCTCAGCCAAATAACGCGAGATTGAAAAGAAAGTCAAGGAGAAAAAATATTTCTTCTCGGGAGCCTTTTATTTTATTTTGAAAATTTTTTTTTCAAGACTTAAGAATTTCAAGTACTGTTTCTCGTATCAGGTAAAAGGTAAAACAATTTATCCTTATGGTTTCCTCTTTCAAAACAAAATTGTCAGAGTTGTGGCATTTTCGAAATTCAGAAATATAAACAAAAATGAGAATTTTCAGCCTAACAACGCAAGATAAGAAAAAAAATCTAAGAAAAAAAAATTTTCTATTTGAGAGCCCTCCAGGATGATCTTTATAACATTTTGAGTTTTCTCAAAAGAATGAACTTTTGGACAATTGACTTAAGATTAGCAAAAACTAAAAAAGAGCAAGTTCTTTAACAGGAAAATATCTTAATATGTGTTATTATCATCTTTAACGGGATTTTTTTTTCATTTCAATCAGGAAAAACAATTATAAAAATGAAATATTAAAATTTTTGAAAAAACGGCTAATGCTTACACATAAGATTGATAAAAAGAAATTGTTTACCCAAAAAGTATCTGTAAATTTGTTATAGTTTTTCCGATTGGACGCGTAGTTCTTGTTTCAATCGTAAAAAATAAAATTAAAAATCAAAAAATGGAATTTCTAGAAAAACTGCAGAACATGTGAAAAAATTAGGCTTTGGACAAACTGTTATCGAGAGCGCAGTACGAGACACGCGATGAGAATGTATTCGTTAAAGCCGGAGAAGCTTCAACAAAAGATAATTTACACTCATTAAATTAAAGTAGTCGACATTTCGCTTTTGAGTTCCACAAGATTTTTATACAACTGTAGGGAGGTACAAAGGCCGACCGCGTAGCACGAGGTGAATTCATAACCGAGCGCGGAGCGCGAGGTGAGATTACCATCGAGCGCGAAGCGCGAGATCCGAAAAACGCGCGCCCTACGCGCTTAAACTTGCAAGCGAAGCGAGCCACGCGCGATTAGAATTTGCCCGCGCGGCCAAACTCTGCGAGATGTACGTATCGGTGGCGAGTATTGTAACGGAAATTCAAGGATAGGCTTTCGCTGATGGGAAAATTCTCTTACACTGGTGAATTGTTAGTTGTAATATTTTTCCTACCTCATCTTAAGACCCTATTGAAGCGTTTGTCAGACGTCTTTTTTCCAAATATTGCGTTGTTATTTGTTTTTGTTCAAATTTAAAATCAAGTAATTTTTTGCGCCTGCGAAATCGGACCCGTCGTACTCCTCGAATAGAAGTTACTGGCGTGACTGCCATGCCTATTCAAGGAGTACGACGGGTCC
>WSXT02226272.1:0-16557 GCA_011762715.2 Neuroterus valhalla | reverse complement strand
TGTATGTATGTATGTATGTATGTATGTATGTATGTATGTATGTATGTATGTATGTCTGTCTGTCTGTGAGCACGATACTTACAAAAAAAATGAGATCTATTTTATTGCCTTCGGTATACTCTTTCGGTGTTTTTGACTCTTTTTGATAAAAACAAAAATGTCAGAGTTATGGCACTTTCAAAATTAAAAAATATAAATAAAAATGAGGGTTTTTTGTCAAACAACGCAAGATGTGAAAGAAAGTTAAAGCACAAAAATGTTTCTTCTTGAGAGCCCTACAAGATCGTGAATAAAACTTTTTGAATTTTTTCAAAAAATCGAAAATTCCCATTTCGATGGAACAGAAAATTTTTTAATTATTTTGTGAACTCGATAACCTTCGAAAGAATGATCATATTCGATCGTGCTTTGGCACCCAGTTTGAGGGACCAAAAAGACAAGTCGAGTTGGTTAACCAGCTATTTTGAATGAAAAATCGAAAAGGAGCAGCATTGTGAAAATTTTTTTGGATTTTTTTCTCCAAGATTTAAAAATTGTAAGTAAGATTTCTTGTAGTAGCTGAAGAGTTGGACACCCCTGCACCTACAGAATCGTGTGGAAAATTGAAAGGGTGCGGGAAAGTAGGGCTAGGCATTGTTTGAGGGAGTGCGGTAGGAGAGGAGAAAGGTGCATCTCCCATGCTGTGGAAGGGACGTTCGCTTCCGTCACGCAGGTAATTTATCACAGTCATTACCTACGGTCTGGATCTTTCTCGACCACTTCGGGAGCAAAAAGTCAATCGCCCGTACGGAGAGCATTCTCGAGGCAGCTGAGGGGGTCGCGTCCACTGGAAGGGGGAGAGACACTAGGTGGGTAAAATTTAGGTCTCATCTCTATCTCTTTTGAACGTCTCGTGAGGAAAGAGCAGGATGCAAGGTACTCCTGTGTTAGGCCATATCTCCACCTCTCTTCAACGTCTTTTGAGAAGCGGCAAGCCACCCTTGGTAATAACCTTGAGCGTAACTAAGGAAGCATCTCGACCTCTTCCAAGCGTTTTGTTGGTGGTGGCAATGCCCTTCTCATAGTAATAATGAGGTATTTGAAGCTGTCGATCTTGGTAGTTCGAAACCCACATTGAGCTGTAGTTCCCCTCTACTACTAGGGTAGTGGTAGGGTGTGTGAAGGAATAGTAGAGGGTTACGAAAAAATTGAGAACCTTCAGGGAAAACATTGAATCTCCTTAGCTTTATAATAACAACTCGAAGATATCCTGTGAAAAGGCGCCAGGCCGTGATGGTATTCCGCCAAAGGTGGTAGAGTTGGTAGCAAATCAGTTTCCTTACTTGCTACTTGGCTTGCTCAACTCCTGCCTCTCAGCTGGTGTTTTTTGTTCACGGTGGAAGAAGCAGAAGCTGGTTCTGCTTGACAAAGACGAGAGGACTCCAGTCACGGAATCTTTTACAATCCTCTCTGTAGCTCGATGTCACAGGGTAACTATTCGAAGTTTTTCTGTGGGCCAAGTTAAAGGCGGCCATACTGCCAGCAGGAAGCCTAGCCGATAACCAGCGCGGCTTTCGACAAGGCAGGTCAACGATGGGAGCGATTTGTGAGGCTCTTCAGGAATCTGACAAGGCTTGGAGTGGAAGTTATCGAACAAGGGATGTCTGCATCATGTTAACGTTTGATGTCGGGAATGCATTCAATTCTCTGAGATGAGTTAACATTCTTGATGTTGTGAGGAAGGAGTTCAAGGTCCCTGAGTATCTGATGCGTGTTATCAGCGATTACCCTAATGATAAGCAGCTAATCTTTGGAACAAATGAAGGTACGCGCTGCGTCAAGGTTATGTCGAGCGTTGCTCAGGGTTCAGTTTTTGGACCAGACATGTGGAATCTAATTTATGATGGGGTCTTGTTATGAGACCTTCCTGATGGAGTGAAGCTGATTGGATTTGCCAATGATCTTGCAGCAATGATAACTGCCAGGGCAGAAGCAGAAGCCAGAATATTGTTAGTCATTGTCTCAAGGTAGGTTGAGAACTGGCTTCATAGTCATTGTTTGCAGCTGGTTGTCAAGAAGACAGAAGTTGTAGTGCTTACTAAGCGCAGGCGCTTCAGTAAGCCTCACAAAGCGAATATCGCTGGGCATGGCGTTGAAGCCGTGAATGTACTAAAGTATCTGGGTGCATGGATCGACGAGAAGCTTACTTTCGGGATCCAGATGGCCAAGGCTGCAAGTGAAGCTGAAACTGCGGTAGCTATGCTGTCTAGGCTCATGCCGGACATTGCAGGTCCTTGGAGCTGCAGAAGGAGGGTTTTGATAAGCGTTGCAAACTCCACGATGTTGTATAAAGCAGAGATGTGAATGTGCATGTCACAGCAACATGATGCATATTGTAGCATTGCTACTCTTGAGAGGATATCTCCTTTAAACAGTAGGAGGATAAGTGGAGAACAGATTCAAGAGGAAGATGGACTGTCAGGATGGTAGGTGATTTGAAGCCATGGGTCAACAGGGGATATGGGGAGGTGAATTTTTCGTTTACCCAGTTCCTTTCTGGTGAGAGCCACTTCAACTCTTACCTATACCGAAGTATCATAAAATACAGACACTACTGGGATTACTGCCTAAGCAAAATCGACAATGTCGAGCATACGTTCTTCGATTGCGGCAGATGGGCAACTGAAAAGAGGAAGCTGGATATAGATATGAACGCCAACATCACGCCGGATAACATCTTGGGACTGATGGTTGGCTCACGCATCAATTGGGACAACATAGCCCAGTACGTTGAAAACATTCTGAGACAGGAGAAGAGGAAAGAGAAGATAAGGTCGAAGGCCGACGTGCCCGGGTGCAGCAAGTGCACTGCTGAGGACGATACGTGCATGTTGAAGAAGACGAGGATTCAAGGTGGAGATAAGGCAAGCCTTTTTCGAGCAGGGTGCCGAGGCACGACGAAGTGGCCTTATTTCCAAGACTCTGAAGTAATGCGGTAAGCGGTTCTGGAGTTCTGGGTCGGCATTTAAGGGAGGGGGGGGGGGGGTAGTTTGTAGGAATCAGACAGTGCCTAGTACCATCATGAGCGTCTTATACAATATTTCCCCTGCTACTATATATAAAAAAAACAATGACAACATAACCTGAAACTCCAGTTCCAGGGCAGCCCTGAAGATGCGTACTGCAGCGTTTGCTAAAGGTCGGCAAAGTTTGTAGTTCTGCATACGATCGAAACTTGTAACATCTCCTTTTATTATAATGGATCATTCTGGAAGCATCAAATCCATCATCAATATATACTTCTATTTAACTTCTTGTAGAATATGAAAATGACGTATTCATTTTCCTTCTGAGAGAGGTACAGATATTAAATTTTAGCTTGACTTCAGGCATGTTCGTCATCGTCTTTAAGTTCCTGTTAGTGCAATCGTGGAGCGTAGGGGAAGTACAGATATTAAGATGATGGATATAGAAGATCTCAACTACTAATCTGCTTTCCTTTTATGCAACACAATTTTTTGAATATAACAATAAATTGAATTCAGTCTCAAGGAAATCCTTCGAAAAAACTTTGATGTGTAAATTCTCTACTATCAGCAACTGCTGATCTCCATCTTCCTATTCCGCAGCTATGGTAGCCTCTAACATTAATAAACAAGATATTAATAGGCATATGCTTGGCGGAAGTTTCTTACATGCAGTGTCACTGAAGGTTGTATCTAAGACATTAACTCTACGATATGATAAGGATCACATTATATTTCTGATCTCTACGCCCTCCAAATTTTTGCTTCTCAATAAGAAGGATCACCATGAATTTCTGTGAATAAGGAAGGAGGTCTGCTCTCCGCAAAGGAGCAAGTATGAAGATAAACCATCCAATTCTCCTGTTGTGCATTAGAAAGTTTCTGAATTAATGGAATTAGAGGAAAATTTTATCATCAATATGTTAATGAGATTGGAGATATAATATAAGTATCCAACTTTTCCCTTATCTTCGATCAAAAGTTTGCAGAAATTATGTGTATTTATTAAAAGTGCCTGTTTTCAAAGAAATCTTAACTGTATTCTCTATACTGTCAAACAAATTTAATCCTTTAGGAACACACAGCACGTTTGGTGCGTAGGAGACGATGTTTGCAAATAATAGTAATACAATCAAGTGATGTAGATTCTTAGGTATCTCAAGTCATTGTAAGTATAAGAGATCTTTTTTAATTGATATGATGAGGGTTTGTGTTCATATGAAGATTTATAAAAAGACAGAAAAATGATTTAATTCATTCTTTATCAGTTACATTTTATAGGGGACGCTTCCAGGCGACAGACTCTTCTCTCTGGGGAAATGGAGATTGCTGCTGCCACTGTCTTTATAACATCAGCAATTTTCTTCAACTCGATTGGTAAGTAGAATATATCAAATCATTAGGCAATCATCAAATCATTATGGAAATTATGTCTGAAGAAGGTTTCAAAATTACCCGCGTCTTTGTCAGTTGCCTTCTCATGTCGTTTCTCGCGATCTGCGCTCAATAGTTAGGACTACGGATCAGGGCACCCAACGTACAAATGGCCCCATTTGTCACCATTAGAAATTAAAAAGCGTCCAGGTAATGATTACCAGAGTTGTGATTTCCAGTCAAGGAAAAATTTTATTCTCTCCATGAAAATATATGCAGTTTTAGAATTTGACTGGGATAGTTTGAAAAAACCAGGGGTTCAACGTTTCTAGAAAAACATTAAAATTCCATTTATTTTGTTTTTGTGCAGAATCGAGCTCACAAGCTCCACCTACATATACACCTCTAAAGCGGATATCAGGTCTCGTGATTCCTCCAGGTACAATAATAGTTTTCAAGGGGAGGAAAATTGGAGCAGATCTAGATGGCGCCATTAGTCCATTCTCACAAAATTGGAAGATAGCTCTGCTTGATGAGCCCTTCAATGTCGTTACACGCGTTGAGGACACATCATGGATAGGAATAGTCGCTGAATATCTTGAATCCAAAGGAGCAGATCCCAACATCATAAAAACTGCGGAAGCTGCAGTGGAAAAGTTGAGGGCTGAACAACTGGCCGATCAAGAGAGAAATAATCGAAGATCGTCTGGGTCTAGTTCTCGTAAGAACCCAAAATCGTTCCATTTTAGTGGTAAAAATATTCATCAGTACGACGAACGTTGCGTTCAAACGAACGATCTACCTAATAATCAACCCCGGGTAACACTGACGCACATACAAGATGATATTATCGGCCACACACCAAGACCTGACAAGGAAAGCATGCAACCTAGAAAGCGTTACGGTAGGAGAGGCGAAAAATGAAAAATAATGTAAAACTATGTTCCGCAATTAGAATGAATAAATGTTTTTAACGAAACACAATCATTTTCGTCATTAACATTAATAATCAACCTATCTGATATCTTGGGAGTTTTATCAATCTTCAAAGTCCCTTTAAACTGATAAGAGAAGATCTCCGTTTTTCAAGCACCAGCTGATGAAGTCACTGATAAACCATTCACGGAGAGACAAACTGTGCTCCTATCGTACCGATCTCTTTCGTAATATAACTACAGGACATGCGGTGCTTAAACTGTCTACAACCGATCGCGTATGAGCGCAACTGACGGACACCCTAATCCCAAAACAATTCGGGCTGCAGAACCTCCAGTCCAGAGACCGTGTAGCGAAACGAGGAGAAAATTGTCGATGAAGCGACCGGAGAAGGGGAAGGGAGGAGGAGCGCGTCAACCTGTCGTTGGACACCCCTGTTCCAGAGACAAATCTTCCACAAACCTGAAGTTGGCTTCTTGAATAGACAAAGTCATTCAAAAATGATATCACCCTAAGCAACCACTATGTGCACATACTCCACATACCCTAGCGAAAGCCTGAACGTCCACGCACGCTGATAACGCTACCGCCCATCGCTGGGGGTTTTATTAATCCACCTGTTGTGTGCATACGATGACTTAAGTCCCGAGATCTTAGCTGCACAGTTTGTCTCTCCGTGTGATCTTCATCAACTTCCCGATTCTCGGCAGATAATTTTTTCATTGAGACACCAGTAAATTTACCGCCAGAAAGAGTAATATCTCAACCAAAGACTCTCAATCACAGCAAAGTGATGGCAGCACACATAGGTAGGACTGGAAAGCCAAAAAGGTAGATTCGTTGACCCAGGTCACTCATAAAGTCACGTTCTCCAGTGACTCCTAAATGAGGCTATTGTTCTTAAGACTTTTTCGCAGAAGAAACTCAGCTCAGAATGAACAATAGCTACTAGAGCAGTGTTCAAGGCCACGTCTGAAGTACGACTTACCCATGCTGTTGGTGACTCCAAATTATGTCAAGCTGCAAGAGTCATAATTATGGATTTCCAGGATCATTCTGAGCCTCCGACGCTAATCGCTTCAATATCTAGACTATATGAGGTCCTAACCATAATCGACCACAAAACAATGGAGATAACGAGGAGAGCAGGTGTCAAGCAGCTGAAGAAAAACCCGTCAAGAGACTCTGAGTTTCAAATAAACATTTTCAAGAACTGATTATAGATTTAATGCTCTCAAGATGATCCATTAGGATGAAATTAGGTATTTTGGGTTTTGAATGTGTAAAAAACTACAAAAAAATTTTCGACGTTTTGCGAACGCTGCAGCTTGCATCTTCAAGACTGGCCTAAAGCTGAGGTTTTTAGGTTGTGGTGTTCTTATATATGATCACAACGATGTCTCTTATTGGTCAAGGATCCCAGTGTGGGGATTGGTGAAATCTGATTGGTCGATCATTTAAACCGAGAGAACGGAAAGCCAAATTGGATTGGTAATATAATCATTAACCCTTTTCATATTATTAGGGTGTTTTAAGATTTCGATTGCTTCTCTATGCCTTTTTGGGGAAAATATTGTTCGTGTTTGCGATGACGGTTGCTTTTTCAAATGAAATGCTGTGCCCTGTTTCGATGTGATGCTCAGCTAGAGCTGATTGCGTGAAATCTTTCAGCCTGACTTTACTCTCATGTTCCTTTATGCGCTGGCTCACCGCTCTACCGGTTTCTCCAATACAGACTTTGCCACAAGAGCACGAGATTTTATATACTCTTGGATCAATGAATGGTGCCTTTTTGTCTTTTGGGTTGTTAATAAGTTGCCCATCTTTGCAGGTGGTTTAAATATGGTTTAGATGTTGTGTTTGTTTGGAATCCTACCAATTTTTTCTGTGATACCTCGGATGTAGGGTAGGGTGGTGGAAGCTTTTCTCTCTCTTTCTTTAGTTGGTTGTGTTAACTTGTTTTTTCTAGTGTATTTTCTGATTGCTTCATCAATTTATTTGTTTGTGTAATCGTTTTGCAGGAGGGTTTGTTTAACTTTTTGTAATTCTTTTTGAAATTATTTTTATCTGTAATGGAGACAGCTCTGTGAACGAGCAAATTGATGACTGACCGTTTCTGGGATGGATGATGGTGGGAGGAAGCGTGGAGGAGCGTTATCTTCAACAGCTGCAAAAACAAGCCGCAGAGGAAAATCAGGAAGCGACATTGAGACCAACTGCTGAAACCAGGCTTTCCTTAAGAGACGATGGCGATTCCAGGACAAGTAGGAACATGAACATTCAGGTTCCTCCCAAGCCCCATCATCTGGCTGAAATGGATGCTACCCTTCGTGAAGATCTCTCAGAGGATTCCGACCTCTGGACCATCAGTTGTTTAGTTAATGATGCGGTGAGAGCTTTGGCTGATTCAAATCGAAGATCCCAACCAACGATTGATGGAAACGGTGCTTTTCCTATGAAGATCAGCAAATATCAGAAATTTCGAAAAGAGGTCTAACAAAGAGTCTCAAAACATTCATAACAATGAATATATATTCAATATATTGTCATATATTCCTCAAAATCCAGAACTTTTCAAATTAGTTATATTTGCAACCTAGAGCTGCATATTATGGCTTTGGTTCCATTGCATGATGATAATGTCAATGCAACCCAAACGCTTTGCGGGCATCGTATGTCGGATTCTCGATAGGGTTGTCATTAGAAAAACGCATGCCAAATGACCGTTAAAAAGTGGAAAATCATTCATTTTTCCGATCCCTGAGAGCGTTCATAGTTCTATCTCGAAATTTGTATGTATCCCTATCTTTTCCTATCAACAGCGGTCTTGTCCCAAACATCAACACAAACTCTTTATTAACTCAGCATGTGACCCGGCGATTTTGAAAAATAAATGTATTATCAATCCTGATACATTCCTGTTGTCTTTTTACAGAAATAAGCTCACAGCATGTGAATGAACGTCCTGCTCCTTCATCTTCAAACCAAAACGAGGAAGAAATACATGCCATTCCTCCAGTTCGGCAGATAATACACAACTATGACGATCTTGGGCTATATCAGGGCGTTTCCGTCTACCCACATGTTCAGGATTACACATGTGTTATATATCATCCACCAAACAACACTCCTGAGCCAGTAAGGGATGCAGAATGGCTGATACTGATAACTAACTGGATAGAGTCAGAAAGATTAGGTCACGAGGTCCTGATATCTGCTGTACGCGCGATAGAAGAGTTAAAAAGAAGACGAGAGGCTCAGAATTAACTGCCCAGACGCAACTAGAATATGAAAAGACAATGTTGAACTTTGGCACGTAATAAAAGAAAATGGAATAAGATATTAATTTGAGTAATAAATTTATTTAAAAGTCTTGCCCTTATCTGCATAAGATTTTTAATTGGAATCTTTTATATTGACATAACTTGTGATTGCTTTCTGTTGCTGGTAGTAAGAGAATTCAAGGATAAGGCGATAGTATACTGGTATTACAAACAGTAGACCTGGGATTTGATTTTTGTGTCGATGGTAATGATGAATCTTAATAATGAATCTTTCGGGGCTTTATTTGGATTCAACCTTAAACTGTAATTTTGAAATCGGCACGGTATAGAACCAAATTCGGCTCTGCATGCTTGAATGATCATCGAGGGTTGTATTTTAATTCGTCGGCTTTGAAGAAGATACCTGCCAATCATCTTTTTGGTGTCAAAGTCCTACCTCATCCATTTGGGGTAGTTTCATGAGCAAAATCCGAACTCAAGGCGCCTGATGTTTTTTTTTTGTGAGAAGGTGGAAAAATCTGCTAAGAGACACCGAGAAGGGTCCGCACTGTTCGGTAGTGTGGGGTTTCCGATGTTGGAGATCCACTAAAATCCACCATCTTCTTCTTGACATTATTCTCCCCGGAACCGCTGCCGCATTACTTCAGGGGGTGCCGTTTTCACAAAACTAAGGCTCCTGCTGGCTTCTCGTTTTCTGGTCTTCGATGTCCCAACTAGGATGTACACTTCGTCCTCAGTGTCGTGATAATGTCATGCATCGGGCTCGTCGGTTTTCGACATATTGGCTGGGCACGGTTGACTCTTCCGGATCCTCTAAGTGTTATCTACTGCCAGCTCGATCCATTTTGAAGGTTCCTTAGGTTAAGGCTTTTGGTTCCTTCCCGGAATCCACTGCACCTTGCAGTTCCTGGAAAACGGTCTTTCCACGAACCATCTTTCTTCGTGGCGCAGGGGTAACAGTGCGAAGTTGTACACTCCGCAGACCTGTGTCCCTCTTTATCACATCTCCAGCAGCAGCCCGTCCTGTCAGAACATTTGCAGGTTCCTGCAATGTGGCCGTAGCCTTGACAGCGGTAGCAGCTGGTAGCTATCACCTCTTCTTTTACGCGGCAGGATACCCACCCAACTTTCAGGTGTCCTGTCTACAGTATCGTCTCAGTGCCCTTCTCGTTCATTCCAACGAAGGCCTTCAAGTTTCCGTCAAGGGCCTTCTACGTAAGGCTCACCTTATATCTGGTTGGCTCAGATTCACCGGAGTGATTTCTCAGGTCCTCTCCTTTGCCCGTCGGTGGTTCCAAGTCGAGAATCTCGACTCCAACTCGAGAAACAAGCTTCCACATATTCCCCTTTTTATAGACTACTTCTTTGATAGCAGAGGATAGTTTCTACCCGCCCTCTGCTTTACTTCCGAACTCTATCAGGATTCCTCCGTTTTGCGTCTGCCGTATTCCCTCGACTTGTACGCCAAGGTTTTCTGTTTGCACATCACTCCGGATCCCATGCTAGCCTAGCTGAAACCCTCGGCAGCTCTGATGAGCTCCGCCTCGGGTCATGCTCGTTTGGATCTCCTTCCCTTCTTCGTTGTTTCTGGTTTCTCAGCCGGCTCTACCCTGTCAAAGAACTCCATGCAACAGGTGCAAACCTTTGCGCCCAAGTTCTTATCTTTTTGGCGCAGGTCTCAATGCGCTCATCTCCGCGGAATTGTCAACTGGGTCTCTTGGCCTCTTCCCTTTGGTGGAAGCTAGAGATTTTTCGGCATCTGCTACCGCTTGAGTCCCTACACTTTCCGCCATTGTCTTCTTTGCAGACAGCTTCGTGTTTTGGACCTTTCCTTCGAAGATCTTCTTGCCCATTTCTTTAGTGAGACGGGTTTCGAAATTTGCTGTCCGGAAGTCTATGCGACGTACATTGTTCCGCACCTTGTCAGATGATAGTTTTTCGAAGGACGAAAAATTGGAGGAGATCTACATGGCTCATCATGAAAACTGCGGAAGCTGCTGTGGGAAAGTTGAGGGCTGAACAACTGGCCGATCAAGAGAAAAATAGCCGAAGATTGTCCGGGCCTAGTTCTTGTGAGAAACTGAGATCTTTTCATTTTAGTGGTCAAAATATTCACACACCCAGGCCTGACAAGAGACGCATGCTACCTAGAAAACGTTTCGGTAGAAGAGGCGATAAATGAAAAAATAATGTCAAAATATGTTCCGCAATTAGAATGAATAGATATTTTAACGAATAACAATAATTTTTGTCACTAACATCAATAATTGACCTATCCTATCCCAGGAGTTTTATCGACCTTCGAAGTTCGTCAAAACTGATAAGAGGAGAAGCTCTCCGTTTTTCAAGCACCAGCTGATGAAGTCACTGATGAACCCTGGTCTTCTTCATCAACTGCCCGGTTCTTGGCAGATAATTTTTTCTTTCAGACACCAGCAAGCTTGCCGCCACGTAGAGTAGCCTCTCAACCAAGGACTCTCGATTCATACCAAATTAATGTGAGGACACATAAGTAGGACTGGAAAGCCGAGAAGGTAGATTCGTTGACCCATGTCACTCATAAAGTCTTGTTCTCCAGCGACTCTTGAATAAGGCTATTGTTTCTGAGACTCTTTCGCAGAAAAAACTCAGGTCAGGATGCACAATGGCTACTGGATCATCCTTTAAGGCTACGTCTCAAGTACAACTCACGCATGCTCTCGGTGACTCTAAAATATGTCAAGTTGCAAGAAACATAATCATGGATTTCCAGGATCATTCTGAGCCTCCAAAGTTAATCGCTTGAATATGTAGACGATATGAGGTCCTAACCATAATCGCCCAAAAAAAATAGAAACAACAAGAAGAGCAGGTGTCAAGCTGCTGAAGGAAAACTCATCAAGAGACTCTGGGTTTCAAATAAACATTTTCATGAACTTTCTGCTCAAAGGAAATTCCTTCAATGCTGGAATACAGCAAGACTAGTGGAAATTTGTCTCTATTCTCACAGCGCTAAAAGTTACGGCTGGATGACATGACGTTTTGAATAAGGCAAAAGCCAGGGATCAGATATTATATTTCTCCAATTTCTTCATTCATCATATGCGAATTTTTAAATTAGATTTCCAATAAAGACTTCAGCATTCGTTTCTATTCAATGGAATTTGCCCTTCCGATTTCCATGCAGGAACAAATATTATAATTGGGTGCCTGAAATGTTTGATTATTCACATTATAAACATGTTAAGAAAATAATTTCATTGGATAATATGTATAATGAGAAGCGAGGAACATTTCGGAACAATTTTTGAAAATCAACAACAGATCTCGTCGCTTCTACTTGGATGAATTATTTGGTTTTCATTGCGTCAACAGTGAGAAATTAGTATCAAATAGAGGAGGATGATAAACTAAGAAAAAATGATGTAAAAACTCCAACTCTACTGGAACAGTACAAGGACAATGTTGTGAACCTTGTAAGTAGGTTACTACACTTCTACCCAACAGTCAACCGAAATTTATTCCCTTAGAGAGGAAATACTAGAATTATTTTTAAACTCAATGAATTTCATCTCTCTTTTATAACTCTAAAATATTCCCCTTATTGGGATGGTACCCATAGATACACTCTTGTTATCTAAGATATTTTAATAAAGATCAGGGATAGAATCTAATTTTCTTGAGCCTATCTGACATCGAATGACGGAAGAATTCAAACCACACACATTTTTTTCAGCTTTCAAAGATTGTTGTTGATTTTAAAGATTCAGTTGATTTGAAAAATATGATTCCACAAACATTGGTCGAGATTATATGGTCCAGAAGAACTACTTCCGACAATGTCACTTGTGGCTTAGGCTAAGGTAAAGGCTAAGGCTGAGGTCGTAAGTTGCGAGAAGAAAGTACCCAAGAGGGTAATTTCTCCAATACGCCAGGCCAGAAACCTGGCTTCTATCCAGGATCCAAGAGTATTTGTTCAAAGAACATCCTTCAGAAATTTGCTGAGAGCAACCTATCAGAGCGCTAGACGTCTTGAACTGGTTATTGTATGTTATTCCTCATTCCATTAGGCGGAGTGTAGTGTTATTCCAAAATTTGAATCGATAAGCCATTTCTCGTTTCTGGCTACTTCGCACAGAAGAGTGATGTATCACAAAAAATAGAGTAGTCACACCTTTAACTCATCGCATATGCGAGAATAAGAGGTCACCAGCATAGTTACCGATTACAGAAGAGTGATATATCAAAGGAGAGCAGTAGGTTACAGAAAAGTAATAGATCACAAAAGCAGGATTGATCACACCTAGAATCACTTTACACTTAAAACGTCAACATCAGTTGAGGAAAGGATGGGGGGTGGTATAGTGACCGATCACAAAAGTGTGATGGTAACAAAAGAGTGATTGGTTGATTCAATGTCTTTTCTGAGGGTTTACATCTTCTTCTTACCTTTGCACTATTCTTTTAGATACCGTAACACTACGTTAGTAGTAAGTAAGGGGGTCTTGGAGCTTAAGGTGGATTTCGAACCACCAAGACCACCAGCCCTAAGTACTTATAGGAACTTTTTCCTCTAGAGGTGCTGGAACCACGACTTTCCGGAAATGAACACGCCCTTGCTAGGCCGTTCACCGCGTGGGCCGCCGAAGCTCTTCCAGAGTGTGAGGCGGGAATCGAACCCACAACCAGCCAGCGTGGGTTCAAAGCGCGTGCCTTAGCGATTGATAGCAAATTCGTGATAACTAATTTGGAGTAAAAAGGACTTTGTCGTTCTCAAACCCAGGATGACGAGACGCATCTTTGATAAGGTACTGTTTGTGCAATAAAATTTGAACGCCATATCTGAATAAAGTTTGCTCCTTTGGGATCCAACTGTATTGATGTATCTAAGTATTAGGCTAGCTACAAAATTCCTTGGATTTCTTTGGGATCAAGTTCTTCCCATTTTGTAGAAACAATCTTCTTCTCGAATTATTTAAGAGTTATTGCATTCTACAACTCTAGCATTGAAAAAAGTAGGAAAAAGTTTCCATTTACAAATTTTCAGTTAGGAGCGTATCATATGAAGGTCCTTCAATTATTTTCTGATAGTCTATACAATATTGACTCCTTCATTATTGCATAAAGATCACGCATGTTTCACACACATGAAGAACACGTCACGAAAAAAATGTACTCTAGACTTCTTCATTTCCAAGGTAGTACGAATATTTCAAATTGATAAGATAGCAGCTTGTATATATACTAGCAAATATAACTTCCCATCTTTTCGAGTGATTTCTTGAGGATAATAAACAAGAACAAGGTTCCTTCACTGTGAAAAGATGAGGGCTACTATGGCTACTTTCTTTGTAATTTCAACAATCTTCTACCAATCGATTGGTGAGTATTGGATAGTTCAAGTAATTGGGGATAGTAGTTATACTGCCAACGAACAGTATTAGATCACTGAACGAGAGTCCCATTTCAGGGCATGTGGCAGTATGTCTTGTGAGCATTTATCTGATTTATATTCGACGGCCTTTTAACTGAAAAATCTGCCCGCTTTGCGGGCACATTCTCATCGCGCACACTTCGCTTCGCTCGCAAGTTTCAGCGCGCGTAGGACGCGCGTACGCCGGATGTCGCGCTTCGCGCTCGTACATTTTGAAACTCGCGCTGCGCGCTCAGGAAATTTGTGTCTCGCATTCGAGATGCTTTTGCTATCGTTCATTTCAATAATCAGGCAGGTATGTCTTTTTGATCCTTCAAAATGGCTACCAGAGCACGATCGAACATGATAATTCTTCCAAAAGTTATCGAGTTTACAAAATATTTTTGATCATTTTTTGTGCGATCAAATTTCGAATTTTCGATTTTTTGAGAAAAATCGAAAAGTGGTATTGGCCATCTTGAAGGGCTTCCAAGAAGAAAATTTTTTTCTCTCTGGCTTTCTTTTCAATCTTGCGTTATTTGGTTGAAAATTCTCATTTTCTTTTGTATTTTTGAATTTTGAGAATGCCACAACTTTGACAATTTTGTTTTTATCAGAAAAAATCAAATAGATAAATTGTTTTAATTTTTATACACTATTAGAAACCATACTTACAATTTTCAAGTTTCGGAAAAAATTTTTTTTTTTAATTTTCAAACTTCTTCCAATCTTCTTTTTTTGATCCAAAATAGTTGGTTCGCAAACTCGAGTTGTCTTTTTTGTCCTTCAGAAAGGCTACCAAAGCACGATCGAATATGATCAGTCTCTCGAAAGTTATCGAGTTCAAAAAATATTTTTGATTATTTTTTGTGCGATCAAATTTTAAATTTTTGATTTTTTGAGAAAATCCGAAAAGTTGTGTTGACGATCTTCCATAAGGGAACTTCATATTTTTCAATGCACCATAATTGACGGCATTTTTACGGCTATTTTTAGGCACAAATTGAAAATTTACGGCTCTACTAGTTCTTTCAAAAAATGAATTTTTATTTTGAAGAGGGAAAACAACCAGACCATGTTTTACGGCTAATTTGCGGCTCTCAGATGTACTAAATTTAAATTTTCCAAAAATAACCCTTACTTGTCGAAACCAACCCTCAAATATAAAACCTGCTTTTTTCGAAGAATATGCTTATCTATATTTCTCAGCTATTTTACGGATTTTTATTGTACTAAATTTGAATTTTCTAAAAACAACCCTACTGGTCAAAACTAACCCTCAAATATAAAACTTGCTTTTTTTAACAAATCTTGATGACTCTATCTTACGGCTATTTTACAGCTCTCTGATGTAATAAATTTCGATTTTCTAAAAAAACCCTTGATGGTCAAAACCAAACTTAAAATATAAAACCTGCTCTTCTCAACAAATATGCTTTCCTATATTTTATGGCTATTTTACGGATCTTTATTGTACTCAATTTGAATTTTTCAAAAACAACATTTAATGGTCAAAACAATCCCTTGAATGTGAAACCTGCTTTTTTCAACAAATCATCTTGGCCATATTTTACGGCTTTTTTACGGCTCTCTAAGGTACCAAATTTAATTTTTCCAAAAACAATCCTCCATGGTCAGAACCAACCCTCATATATAAATCCTGCTTTTTTCAACAAACATGCTTTTCTATATTTTATGGCTATTTTACAGCTCTTCATTGTACTAAATTTTAAGTTTCCAAAACCAACCCTTCCTGGTCAAAACCAACCCTTAAATAGAAAAACTTACAATTTTCAACAAATATTCTTGGCTCTATTTCACGGCTATTTCACGGCTCTTTGATGTAATGAATTTCAATTTTCCAAAAACAACCCTTGATGGTCAAAACCAACCCTAAAATATAAAACCTGTTTTTTTTCAAAAAGTATTATTGGTCATAGTTTACAGCTATTTTATGACTCTCCAAAGTGCTAAATTTTAATTTTTCAAAACAACCTTCAATTGTCAAAACCATACCTTAAATATAAAACCTGATTTCTCCAACAAATAATCTTGGCCATATTTTTAGGCTATTCTACGGCTCTCTAATGTACTAAATTTGAATTTTCCAAGAACAACCCTTACTCGTTAAAACCAACCCACAAATATACAAACCTGCATTTCTCGACAAATATTCATGGCTCTATTTTACGGCTCTTTGATGTAATAAATTTACATTTTTCGAGAAAACCCTTGATGGTCAAAACCAACCCTCAAATGAGAAACCAGTTTTTTTCAAAAAGTATTATTGGCCATATTTCACGGCTATTTTATGGCTCTCCAAAGTACTAAATTGTAATTTTCAAAAACAACCCTTCATAGTCAGAACCATCCCTTAAATGATAAACAAGTTTTTTCTACTAATAATCTTGGCCGTATTTTACGGGTAATTTGCGGCTCCCTTATGTGCTAAATTTCAATTTTCCAAAAACAACCCTGGATGGTCAAAGCAACCCCTAAATATAAAACCTGCTCTTTTCAACAAATATGCTTTCCTATATTTTATGGCTATTTTACGGCTCTCTAT
>WSXT02226261.1:0-16557 GCA_011762715.2 Neuroterus valhalla | reverse complement strand
ATTCTCTACTATTTTTCGCTTGCTGTCCAGCATTCGCGTGCCAACATATTAATTTGTAATATAAAAATCTCGCCGTGAACTAATCCGGCCACGCTTGTTAGCTTGATAATTTAATTATTAGCTTGGATGTAATTTTTTTTTTAATCCAAATATTTTTGGCTGACTTATCAAGTATTACTCTCAGTGTTGAGAATTCATATTTTTGGGTTGGAAACTCAACTGTATTGTATTGTTCAAAATGAATTTTTTCTTGAAAAATTGAATGTTCACCTAAAAATTTACCTTCAATTTGAAAATTAACATATTTATTAGAAAATTAATGTTTTTCTTCAGGAATCATATTTTATGGAGAAACATCTTATTTGTCAGAACATTATTCTCCTTGGTAGAAAATGCATCTTCGTGGTTGAAAATGACACCATTTTATTAAAAATTCATATGCTTCGTAGAAAATTAATCTTTTTTAGCCAAAATTTATCTCGGTTTTTGAATACTCATCCATTCTGTTAGAGATTGAACTGTTTTGCCAAAAATTCTTATTTTTTCTCTTATTCAACAGGTTGAAAAATCTTCTAGATGGGAAATTCAAGTTCAATGAAAATTGAACGATTTGGTTAAAAATTCGTATGTTCTGTGAAAGAATTCATCTATTTGGTTTGTAATTTAACCATTTTGTGAAAAAATCGTCTTTATTGGTTGAATTTCTTCATTCAACAAATCAAGTTTCAAGAGTAAAAATTTTAGGACACTATTAAATTATCATCATGATGAGATTCTTGATTCAAAATAAATTTACTTGTTAAAAAATCATCTTTTAGTTAAGGATTGAGCTACTTTGATGGAAACTTGAATTTTTCAGTTAAATTGAACTAGTTAAGACTGCTCAAATAGGAACTAAATGAATTTTGTACAAAATAATTTAGCTTAATTAAAGAAAAACTTGAATTTAAAAGAAACACTTCTAAGTATAACCACAGAAAAAACGAATTTCCAACCAAGCAAACCATTTTTTGTACTGAATAAATATTCAGGGCAAGTTAGAAGGGCAAACATAAGGTACTCATCCTCTTATAATCATGCAGCTTCGCCGACTAGAGATTCTTCAACATTGAAAATTGTCACTTTTACAGAAAAAAAATATTGGAAACAAACATTTCGTCAAATCTTGGGCAAATGAACGCTAATTTAGGACGTTGGGTGCGATTAGTATTTGGATGGGTGACTGCCCGGGAATATTGCGTGCTGTTGGTATGTTGGCAGAAGACTGTGTCCTCCCGTGTATTGAACTCAACCAAATATGACTCTACGTGTTACGCTTACCCTGTAAGGAATTATGGCTTACTGGTACACAATTTCAAATATTTATTTCTCTTCTAGAATTTGAGATAATAACTAAAACTGGGAATAATTAATCATACTTCAATCATATTTCATCCTTCAAGATGAACAATAACTGAGATTCATGTGAATAAACTCTTTGAATTCAAATTTAACTTCAAATGTATGTTTTGCGAGAACTTTGATCATTTGATGTAAGTAGTTGAAGATCTTCGCAAGCGCGGAAACTATCTGAAATTTTTACTCAAAAATAAATTAGACAATCAAAATGCATAATGTATGATGTCGTTATGATTCCAATCATTTCAGAACGTTACGCCCCAATAAGGCCGGTGAGATTGGTCGTAAAGTTACACGCAAAATGCTCACTGTTATGAGATGAATCGAGGTGAGAAAAGCGTTAACATTTTATGCATTTCGTTTCTGCAGCCAGGTGTGTATTAAGGAGGTTTGATACTCGATGAAAAGCAGAACAGAAGATATAGTGGTCGGGATTTATATTTATACTTTGTTCGCTTGTAGAGTTTCGTTTCCTTTTGTCCCTTAAGACCTTTGCAGAACGATGCAGCTTCCTATCGCAAAGAAACAGCCTTATATATCCGGATATATTGAAGTTATTGTAAGCTCAATGAAAGTCTTGTGGAATTTCATGAGAAACCTGACATATTTCTTCGACTTAACCAAACCATCCCAACTTTCCGTCTAGGTTGAAATACATGTTATTCGGAGGTGATTTCGTAATGCTCTGGAAGAATATTATGGATTTATGAAACATACAGAGTGCTGTTTTAATATTTGAAAATTTTCATTACCGTTCTCGAATTCTTCAAACATATGTATCTGTATATTTTTCCATATATTCTATGTTCAAAGTGTACTTTATCAGGGTAGCGATTCGGCGGACGGTTTCAAATTCCCGGCCATTTCCCGCGGTTCTTCACGGTCAAGTTTTTCAATTTTCCCGGTCAACTAGAAGTAACATACTTATATTCGTCGCAAAACGCAAACATTAATTTTTATTCACGACGTTCATTCCAAACATTCTTCAACACAACAGATCAAGAATTGCAAAATAAATCAATTTTTAAAAGAATACTCTAAATTTCAATTAAAAAATATCGTTTTTTTTCACTAAAATCGAAACAGTTAAACTTACAGTTTAAAAAATAAATTTACGTCAATAAAAAAGAAATAGATTTCCAACAAAATATTCAATTTTTCAACCAATGTGATGAATTTGCAAATAACATGATGAATCTTCAACTAGAACAGTTGAATTTTAAAACAAGAAGAACAAGAAGATGGATTTTCAAATAAAAAAATGAATATTTAACTGGAGCACTTCAATTTCCAACCATGAAGGTAAATATTCAAACAAGAAGATGAATTCCCAAATAGAAAGAATCATTTTCTAAAAAAAAATATAATGCTTGAACATAATATTCGCATTTCAAAGTCAAAAAATGATTATTTTCAACCGAAAATGGAACAGTTACATTTTTAATTAAAAAAAAACAACTAACAATCGTTAACGATCGTTAACAAAAATTTTATTACTCAAATTTATTTTCTAAGGAAAAATATAATGTTTTAACAAAATAGTCGAATTTCAAAGTCAAAAAATCATTATTTTCAACTGAAAATGGAACAGTAACATTTTTCGTTCGAAAAACTAAGAATAAGTGTTTTATACCTATTAAAAAAAAAAAATCTTTAACTGAAGGAGTCAAGTTTCAAAACAGATAAATTAACTTTCACTAGAAAAGATCATAAAACGAAAATTTGATTACTCTCTTAGTTTGAACTAGAGAAATTTTCACTATTTCAATCAGTCGCCCTAGTTTTCACTGGTAAATCAGTGACTTTTTCCATTCTCACTGGGGAATCAGTGAATGTTAGCAAAGAATTTTGAAATAGTTTTCACTGTATTGAATTAGTGGCATCAAAACCACTGGTTCTCTAGTGATTTATATCTACTGGTTCATTCAAAGGAGTGATTCCTAAATTTATTTATATTTTAATCAAATTCAAACTATAAGGAAATCGTTCTTTTACTCTAAAACTTATTATTTTTGTTGGAGATTTAATTTGATTTTTTTAAACATTCTTTTTTAGTAGGAACTGAAAATCTATTATTCTGTGATCTTCGTATGCACACCTTGTTCAGTTTCTGATAATAAAATGCAATGCAAACATTTTCATGAGCAATTATCAAGTTACTGGTCCAGTTCAGTGAATAACCCACTGGTCAAATCAGTGACGTCTTTTTTTACTGGTAGAACTAGTAAAATACGTTCCACTGACCGAATCATCACTGATTCTCAGTGACCGACTTCTAACTATTTCAATCAGTGGAATTTCACTGAAAACCAGTGAAATTCCACTGGTTCAAACTAAGAGAGTACTCAAATTATGAACTTGAAAGAATGGACATTTAACCAAACAAATAGATTTTTAACTGAAACTATGGAATTTTCAATTGTGATAAGTTAAATTTTCAGTAAAAGAAAACTACTTTTAACAATAATATGGAGAATGAAGAATCAAATGAAATAGTACATGTTTAAGCAGAGTATTTAAATTTTAGACCAGAAAAAAGAATTTTTAACTGGAATGATAAACATTTAACTAGAATAGTTCCATTTTTGACAAAAAATTAATTTTCAACCAAAAAATACAATTTCCCACCAAAAAGTAAAATTTTCGAACAGAATGGTTAAAACTCGAACCATAAAAATAAAAAGTTTCAAACAAAAATGGAATAGTGACATTTTTGGTTTGAAAAATTCATTTTAAACCAAACATAAGAATTTTCAACTAGATGAATGTTCGACTAGAATGAAAAATGTTAACAAAATATAAATTTTTCAACAAAATATGTAAAGTTCCAACGGAAGGATTTAATTTTCAACTCATAAAGACAAATTTTTACCGAAATGTTGAATTGTGAACTAGAAAAGATCAATTTTCCACTACAAATGAAACAGTTAAATTTTCAGTAAAAGTAATTGATTTTCAACCAAACTGATAAATTTTCAGGTGCAATGCTGAATATTTGAATAAATAGATGTATTTTAGCCAAAAAGATGAATTTTGGACCATGAAGATTAATTTTCTACAAAGAAGGCAAATTTTCACCAAAAAAAGATGAATTCATTTTGAAAAAGTAGTTACAATTTCAACCAGAGGTGGATTTTGAATCGAAATAATGCAACTTTAACAAGGAAATTTGAATTTCAGCAAACAAGTTTAAATTTCGAACAAGCAGTTGATTTTTAACTCGAAAAGGATGAATTTAAAATGAACAATGTAAACAAGTTTTCTGCCAGAGTTCAGAAATATTTCTTCTTCGAAATACTATTTTTACTCTAAGGACTGCTTAAAGTACTATCTTTATTTTATTTACGTTCACGTTCCATGTGAAAAATTCCCTGTAGTTTTTAATTTTTCTGTTACGGTTATTGACCAGGCATGTCTATTTATATTCATATGTTAATGTTTTTGTTTACTAGTCTTATCAGCATTTGGATAATTATTTATTTAAATATTGTTTTCCAAAGTTGTGAAAAAATGACTCTCTAGCTCTGCTCGGATTCGAACCCAGGTCCTACAGATTTCCGGTCTGATGCTCTAACCCACTAAGCTACGGAGAGTGCAAGATTCATTTTTCACAACCCCCTACAAGCCACTTTCGATTAAAAAATCCCACAGAGCAACAAATTTGCAAAAAGTTTTTCTCATAATAGAAAAAATATAACTTCTCCCTATTATGACGTAAATATTCCCGGTCATTTCCTGGTTTCCCGGTCATTTCCTGGTTTCCCGGTCATTTCCTGGTTTCCCGGTCGAATTGCCACCCTGTTCATTAATGTCTCACAGGAGCATTAAACTCGATCACATTTCGGAATATTCTTTTTGCCTTTTCATTTCGACTGTGGTAAACTGAGTTATTTTCTTCGCAGCACTTTGTTTTATACTCATAAAAGTTTCAGCTTTGTCTTCATTTTTTCCCGTTTTGTTCTCGACTTTAGTCTCACAACCCAGTTTTTATTTAATGGCGCACAGTTACCCTGCCACGAGCTAAATGCAATACCTCTTTGAATTTTCTGATCGTCCCTACACGGAAAAAGGTTTTCCAAATTTCCGTTAACTGTCAACTACTTTTGGATATGCAGAACAATTCGTGAACTTTCATTAATTTTTGCCATAGTCTCGTGCACTGTTTAATAGGTTTTCTTGAACCTCGACTGACTTGTTCATTTGTTTTTCAAACTTCAAGCAAATGCAATGAACAGTGCACGAGATTTCATAAATAGTTCATGAAAATTTCACGAACTTTTCATCCTATCCAAAAGTGGTTGACAGTCAACGAAAAATTCGATAACATATTTTTTCTGTGTAATTGATAAGTTTCCCAAAATTTTGAAAAAAATCAATCTGGTTTGCTAAAAGGAGTACCTAAGTCCCTCTCTGTTCAATTCATTTTTTATTTTCATTAACGTTTTTCGCAGAGGCAAAATCAGTCTCGAGGTAGATTTTCCATGATCCTGTATGTGCTAAGCTGCGAGCAAACAGAATTTGTGGGAGGATAGAGCGACATAATTTAGCTCGAGACAATTTACCAGTACCATTCTAATACAAACAAGAGCGTCGACCGAAAGCCTAGCAAAACAGGCTAAACTTGCATCATAAACAAGCGGACTATTAGCGGTAGTTCCATGGACTACAATCCCGTAACTATGTTTCTGTGTTTATCATTCAAATGGGGTATTAGAACCAACCAAATGCGTCTTCTTATTTATCTTTGGTCTGTTTATCCAAGTTCTTGCTAAAGTTTAGCACCAAATCTTGGTAAATTAAAAAGAAGGTGCAACGCTTTATTTACGATACATACTCCTTAAGCTACTATTACTGTAGCTGAAAAATTCTTTTCCCTCCCTTGATATAAAAAGGTTGTGATTACACGATTGGAAAGCTTTGAATCAATGCTGAGCGCTAAAAGCCTGAGAGAATGATGGATCAGGGTTGTAAAGAGATCCAGTGGTTAGTAAAGGCAGAGGATGCTGGATTACTTGGAGGTATACCAATGACCCAGTAACTAAGCTTTGGTCCCGTGTCGATGAACAGCTTTTTGTTCCATCAAAAACCTCATTTCCTAGATCTTGCTTTGACTACCGACTGGTTCGCTCCTCGTTCGGGATCCTCCCTTCCGTTGTCGCCAATGACACCACATTCTCCTTGCATTTCTGCTCGTCGTCAACTTTTGTTCTCGGCGCCGTAATACCAGAGAAGCTTAGAGACGATCGCCATTTCAAATCCTCTTATCGTTTTATCAACGGCCCCCGGAAATTAGAATTTCAAGACGAACCAGGCTCCAGAACACTTTGTCGACGATTGATGTTCACCAGCAGAGACGGATATCGCTTTCAATTGGAGATCAATGTTGATGCTCTATCCTGACATATACAGCGTCTATTCTCAGCTATCTTATTAAATAACTAAAAGGCAACTGGAATGTTTGTTCTGCGAACAGTCCTGCATTATTGCTATTAAATCAAGGCTGGATTTACACTAGGGGTGCAAGTTTTTGGTAGAGATCATTTCAGAGTGAACACTTTCAACGTCATTCTTGAAAACCTCGATTCTGAATTAAGAAAGAGATGCACAGAATATGAAGGAATTGATGAAAAATTCTCAGTTGTTCCTCATTTTAGCTATTTGAAATTCGTTAAGAGTCAAAGCGTTTGAGAAACATTTATTCTTCAGACCTCGAGTGTTCACTGGATGACGATTTTTTGCACTTTTTCGCTTTTTCCTCCGCTAAAAAGATGGAACACAATTCACCGTCTAACCTTTTGAAGCTTTTGTGTACAAACAACTATATACTGAGTTTCCTAACGTGGATATAGCACATCGTATACACGGAAAAAATATGTCCTGTAAAGAGTGTAGAAGTAGTCCAGGAGTCTTGGACGGGTACCAAAATGTTGAAGATCTTGAAAGAATTAATTACGTAGATGGTATATTTAGATCTACTGATCTCTGTTTATTTCAAAACGATACTAATTGCAAAACGAGTCTTGTAATTCTCAATAATAGTATAGGAAAGATAGTTTTGTATTTACTATACAAAATTTGAATAAGAAGGCAAACCCAGTTCACAAATTCACAATTTTGAATTAAAACAAATCTACCTGGAAATTATAAAAAGAAACTTTTCTTTGAATTACAGAAAAAAATATTCATTCGCGAATCTCAGACAAAAATTACTCACAGTACGAACCGATTGAAGGCCGAAATTGTTTATTATTCCGTAAATTTTAAAGAGTAAAAAAGAAGATAAAAATGAATGCGATATCTTCTTTCATAACTATTTAGATCATTTTTTGTCCCAAATTAACTAAGTAAAAATTGATGTTTCAAAAAAAGAGTTAAATTTTTAAACCGAAAGGTGAATCTTGAAAAAATGAATTTTCAATAAAGTAGTTTAGCTTATAACCAATTCTTCGAGAAGTAGGAAAATTGATGAAAAATATTCTTCTCAAACTTTTTATGAAAAGTCTGGATGTGACGCATAATATTGAGTTACATAAGCAAGAAGTTGAACACTCATGAAAATAAAATGAATTTCCTTCCAAGAACACAAATGTTGTCTTGAAAAAGACGAATTTTCAAGAAAAGGGTAAATTCCAAACATAAATATGAATTTGTACCAAAATGTGAGAGTTGTAAATCGAAAATATGATTTTTTAAATAAGAAAAGTTATTTTTTGTCAAATAGTTCAATATTAGAAGTAAGGATTCATTTTTTTTTGTAATTTGATTTTGAGGAGTAAGAAAAATTAGAAAATGAATGCAATATCTTCTTTTATAATTAACAAAATGGAATTTTTGGGCTCCAATTACAACCAATTTTTATGTGTATATTTAAAGTTATTTCAGCAAAAAATATTCAACTTCGTGTTCAATAACTAACTAAAATATAATGGATTTTTGGGGGTCCAAATTAAATAAGTAAAAGACGATGTTTGAACGAAAGAGTTTGATTTTTAGATCAAAAGGAAAGTTTTGGAAAGAAGAAGGTTATTTTTGTCCCAAAAAAACGAGTTTCCCAGAAAATATATCAATTTTCAACAAAATTGTTGTATTCTTCAGCCAATGATACGAATCATCTATAGGAGATTTGAATTTTCAACCCAAATATAAAATTTTTCAACATTTGAGGTAATTTTTTAACATAAATATGAATTTTGTACAGAAATGTAATTTTTAAAAAGAAAGGTAATTTTTTCAAATAGTTTAATATTTCAAAGAAAATTTCATTTTTCGAAATTTAAATTCTAGGAGGAAGAAGAATACGTTTTTTAATGCAACATAATTTTTTTATGACCAACAAAATGGATTTTTTGGGCTCCAGTTGCAATCAATTTTCATGCGTATATTTCAAGTAATTTCAGAGAAAAATATTAATCTTACTTATATTATTAATCTTCCATCACTGAAAGAATTTATGAAATCCTACAAATTTGAAAAGCTAAAAATAATCCATAACATATAAAAAAAGATATTCTACGTTGAAAAGATCGAATTAAACATGACTCGTCAGGGCACTAAAAGATTTTAACCCAGCACTGGTCGTTTCTCACAAGCGGTAAGAATTGTTTTGGTTAGCATATAAGGACCATTCTGACCACCATTTCTAGCGTCTGATATTCTGCATTAGGGAATCACATTGTATGTGGCAGTGTTAAGTTAGCTTGAAGAACCAGCTTTGTGTGCGTTAGAAAAGGGAAGAATACGTTTCTCGTGTGATGACTCTGTGCCCTTGTAATGTACACAAAAAACTTCAAATCTGGTGTCTGCTTGACAACAATACTTTTTTTCATTTTGCTTCAGAACCCTTCATATATATTTTCCTAGACTGTCTTGCAGATTATATTCGCTGCCTGTTTACTTTTTCACAGACTGACTTAAACATACACTCACCGCTTGCCTGGGAGCCAGTATCGGGGGTTGTGATCCTCAGGCGAGAGCAATTAGAAATCCAGTTCGAACCAGATTTGAAGCCACGACTGACTAGGCGAAGGTAAACACTCAGGACCGTATGTATAGTCTCATGAATACGTGCTTCGCAAGTCTCCAAGTTAACAACTTCTATACTAGGCATTACGGTACTGCCTTTTTGAGGCCGATGGGCTGTCGTGCTGCATCGTGCGAGGCTCGGGGGAAGGGACAGAATCACTCAAGCATGAACAGCCGAGAAACTGGCCCTCTGCCGATAGGCCCCCAGGCAAGCGCTGAGTGTGTTCGAGTCTCCAAATTGTTTTTGGCCTATCCAAGTTTTCTAGACAGTCTGAGACTTTGTGTGGTTCTTTCTTGTTCCAAGTATTGAAATTTCTTGCAAATATTTGAAGAAAGAGGCTTCCAATTTTTATAACATTGTGATGCCCGTTTAGGATTCCTAGACTGAGTTCTATACTTTTATAGCACAAATTTTTTCCGTGTATTTATTACATTAGCGTCGATTAATTGCAGCGCAGAACGTTCACTTTTATGTTTGAAAAAATTCAAAACTATTTACGTTCAACTATGAGCGGATGCTGGCTTACTAACTTAGCTATTCTGTGAATTGAGTCGGACTTACTAAAACGTTCAGATTGTGAGGACGTAATAACACAGTTTTCGGAAAAAAAGTCAGGCACGTTTGCCTTTGAGTAGAAGAATATCCTATACTTTTTAGCATTTATCTTGTAACCGGTTTACCCATTGCAAATAAATGATTATGCTTAAATAGTATACACACCGAAACATGTTAACCAAAAAAATACACCTGGGAACAATATAACCATAATTGGTAAAGGAACTGTAGCATGAGAAATAATTGCTGAAAACTATGTGAAATTCTTTAGCCTTTGTTTCCTTTCTTTTAGAATTTCTTCGTCGTCTGTTATCAATTGATTCGATCCCAAAACAGCGTGAAATCCATCGAAACCAGCAGGAAGCTTTTCTGCTCCAGTGATGAAAATCGAAGATATTTTCAGATGATGGGTGCGAAGGTTAGAAAGTGAAATATATGTTTTTAGGGGTAAAAATTAGGGACAACAGTAGTGGATATTTTTACTCAGAACATAGGAATTACACAAAATACGTAACGTAAGCTTATGATATAATGAGGTGCAGCTTATCGTTAATCCAGAAGATACATCGTTAGTAGTTTCTATGTAACTAATTTTGACGTGAAATATCGAATAAGGGATGGTGGTATGGTAGAAACATATTTCCCATCCATATTTCCTAGGCATTAAGTTCTCTTTGAGCCAGATGTGTTCTCCTGTAAACGTAGCCATTCCTAAGCCGACCTCTATTTACGCGTTAAATGCAAGGATTTCATGTGCCGATTTAAAATTTACGCAAATTTGATACCGCACGTTATATCCTCTGAGTAAATAAGGCTCTAATCTAACATCCCATTAATATGGGAATCGTCTTATTATTCGTTGCCATCTTCACTGTTCTTTCGGAAGATGACGTTTTTTAATTGACCCAAAAGTAAAACTTTTTAACCTGAAGTTTTTTTCAAATTGGCATTCGTGTCTAAATTTTTGTATAATTACATGCTTATATTAATTAAATAATCAAGTCTTGGCGAATGTTTTGACCGCGGATGGGGGCCCTCTTTTTTGCCAAATTATCTCATTAAAATTACAATATTAATACTCAAAGTATTGGCTCCCACGACGCAACAACAAATAAAACATAGGAAATGGAAGGGGGAATAAAAGAGAATTTGTGGACCAAAAAATCGAACCACATTGCCGGTAAGTTAACGCATGACAATTAATACTTTTTAACAATATTTAGAATTGACATTGTAATTTTAATGAGATAATTTGGCACAAAAAAGGGCCCCTATCCGCGGCCGAAACATTCGCCAAGACTTGATTATTAAATTAATATAGGCATGTAATTATACAAAAATTTAGACCAAATTGCCAATTTAAAAAAACTTAAGATTAAAAAAAAATCATCTTATTATTTTATGAATCCTGCAGGCTAATCTTTGACCGGGAAAACTGAGAAAACTGATAATTAGCCTGAAATGTTGAGCACCGGAAAATACTCAGGAATTTTTATTGCAAAAAAGGAACTTTTCAGATTCGTTTTCACTTTCACAAGAGAAATTGTTTTACTCTCTGAAAAACAACTCAAAAATTTTTTAGTTGATTTCATATTTAGAAATGAATGAATTATTTATAATCGGCATATTATAGTAATGATAAAGGTATCCGTCAAATGCATGAAGCAGAAACCATAAATTCAGTGAACACAGATGACACTGACACATGAGAGCCGGTAAAATCCTGTAAAAGTTGAGATTTTGTGGTTAAAGTGGTATAAAATCTATATTTCAGGTCCTGGGTCACATAAGACAAAATTCAACTATTTTTGGTTCAACGTTCATTCTCTTAAATTGAAAATTTTCTTATAATATTATCGGTTTGGAATTCATCTTTTATAGTCGGACATTCTACTTTTTGGTAGAAAATTAAAATTTTTTGTAAAGAATTAATTGGTTTTGTTATAGAAGCCAGCTTCCTTGGAATGGATCTTTTTGTTTAGGGTTATTCTTTTTATTTAAAAGTTCTACTGTTTGGTTGAAAAATGAATTATTGTATTGAAAATTAAACTGCTTTGGTAGAAACTCATTTTCTTTGGTCGAGAAATTAACTGTTTATTTTTAACAATCTCTTTTTTGAATATAAAATTCGTCCTTCAGTAGAAATGTGATGTCTTTTTGATTGAAATTTTAAGTTTTTGTTCCAGCATCCATATTTCTTTTGGTTGAAAATAGTACTATTTGGTGAAAAGTTTCGTATTTTGTTTGACGATTTAATATTCTTGTTGAAAATTCATATTTTTTGTTAAGAAATTGAACTTTTAGGAGAAAATTCATTTTTTTTTCTGGGTTGAAAAAAGCTGCTGCTTTCATTGAACATTTATTTTTATGGTTAAAAGTTCATTCTTTCCAATAAAGAAATCAACCGATATATAATTTTCATCCAGAATTAATCTTTTTTGGTTGAAAGTATTACTGTTTAGTTAGAAATTTATTTATTTATCGATAAGTTATCATTTTCCATAGAGAAATTCATCGGCTATTTCGAGGACAATTTTATTTTTTTGTTTGAAAATTCGTTCATTATTTGGTATAAAATAAAAAATTTTCGGTAGGAATTTCAACAATGTAGCTTAATATTAATCTTTCTTGGATGAAGAACTATTTTTATTTGGAACCTATCTTTTCGGATGTGACAATCCAATATTACATTCTCATTCAGAATGAGTAGGTATTGGTTTTATGCGAAAATTGACATTCGCGGATTTAATGAAATCTCGACGTTTTGAGACATCCTGAGTCAGAAAAATTATTTTTACGAATGTGTGTGTCTGTATGTCTGTCTGTCTGTAGTCGGTAATCTGTATACTCGATAGATTTGGAAAGAATGATCATATTGGATTGTGCTTTGGCACGCTTTTTCAAAATCGGAAAAGGAAGGAGGAGTTCGTTAACCAGCTATTTTGGATGAAAAATCAAAGAGGGGGGAGCATTTCGAACAATTATTTTTACTTTGTTTGCAAGACTCGAAAATTGTAAGCACAATTTCTTGTAGCACATAACAAGTGAAACAATTTATCCTAATCATTTTTTTCGATAAAAACAAAATTGTCAGAGTTATGGCATTTTCAAAATTCAAAAATATAAAAGAAGATGAGAATTTTCAGCCAAGTAACGCAAGATTGAAAACAAAGTCAGAGAAGAAAATGTTTTGTTTCTTGGAAGCCCTACAAGATTGTGCATACAACTTTTTGAATTTTTTCCAAAAATCGAAAATCCCAATTTTGATCGAACAAAAAATTATGAAAAATAATCTGTGAACTTGATAACTTCCGGAAGAATGATCATATTCGATCGTGCTTTGGCACCCATTTTGAGGGACCAAAAATACAAGTCGAGTTCGTTAACCAGCTGTTTTAGATCAAAAACAAAAGAGGGGGAGCATTTTGAAATTTTTTTTTACTTTTTTTCCAAGGCTTAAAAATTACAGGTACGGTTTCTTGTAGTAAGTGAAAAAAGAAACAATTGATCCTTATGATTTTTTTTGTTAAAAACAAAATTGTCAAAGTTATGGCATTTTGAAAAATCAAGAATATAAACGGAAATGAGGAACTTTTAGCCAAATAATGCAAGACTGAAAAGAAAGTCAGAGAGAAAAAATGTTTCTTTTTGGGAGCCCTACAAGATCGTGAATACAACTTCTTGAATTTTATCAAAAAATCGAAAATGACAATTTTGATTGCACAATAAAAATGAAAAATAAGATACGAGGTATATAAATTAATATTATATACATTTGATGAATTAGAGTTAGAGGTAATATATAAAAGTTAGCGTTTCGGACAGATTTTGATCGAGTGCGCAGTACGAGAGACACCCTATGAGAATGTATTCGTTGAAGCCGGAGAAGTTTTAACAAAATAGAAATCACAATCATTAAATACAGCAGCCGACTTCCTGCTTTTTATTTTTTGTTTTAATCGTGACAAAGCTTCTTGAACGATGAAAAATTCAATTTGCTAGCCAAACTATGCGAGATTTAAATATCAGTGGCGAGTATTGCAATGTTTGCAACTCTGTGCATGCATTACACTGTAAACTGAATTAAGCACGTATAAAGCCGAGCGCGAAGCGCGAGATTCGAATTACACGCGCCTAGCTCAAATTTGTATGTTCTGTTGGCAATTCATCTTTTTTTTATTGAAAATAGCAATATTTGTTTGAATATTTTATATTTTACAAACTGGAATGACATGAAAAAAAAAAACAATTAGCTAATACTTATTAATGAATATTATAATAAACGCTCAAAAGTTGATCCGGGAAAATTTGATTTCCTGACAAGGAAATTTTTGTTTATAATTTTAATTATAGCTGGCAGACAAAATCGCTTTAGGTTCGAATTGGTAGGTACAATACTCAACAAGAGTATATTTACAAAACATTTTTTTAACCGTTTGTACCAAGTTACTGCGCAATTCTGAATTTGAGCCACGGAGAGGTGTCACGTATTGAAAAATTATTTACTTGATTATTAAATAAATTTTCCTTTCCTTCATTGAAAAATTCTTCCATTTCGAAAACATTAAATATTGTGCGAGTTGAAAGCACTCAAATCGAAGTATTTCCCTTATTCACGTTGCTGATACAGAATTAAATTTTCCAGATTCTATTTCTCTTGAACTGCAGAAAATTCTGCTTTGAATCGTGTTGTAGTTTTCCAGTGACAAGAAAGACACTCAGAAATGTTAAGAGACTTGCTCCTTCTTCAATTTAGACCCAGGAAGCTTGAGTGTCTCGGATTTAATTCAAGAAAATACCGGGTAATTCAATTGTCGAAGAAAATTGACGCATTTGATCTTTTTGAGGTATGCGACAATTTTACGTAGGTACGTAATATCGTTGCGCATTGCACTCTGGGACATTCAATTATTTCTGACAATTCTTATTCATAGTTAGCACAGCTTCCACTTTGTCGACATATACATAGACGAGAGACATCTTTGCTCTGGAATGCACGTACCATGCCGTATGTAATATCCTATGAGAATCAAACGTGTATCTTGACTGGTACGTGTAAATGGAACGCGTTTACTCGCACATTCAGGATGCATGCTGAGGTCGTTGTCGTATTCAGTGCATTGGTAGGAAGCTTTATTTGAGATACGTAATTTTCTACAATAGATCCTTGTCTTGAAATTTAATTTGTTATTCAAATAGTTCGGCTTCTGCGTTCCTAATATTACAAACAACCTCTCAGATTTGTTTATTCCCCGGTTTGAAAATTTCCTATAACATCAACTTTTGCTACAAGGATGGTGCTCTGATCAAAATTGAAATCTGTAGGCTTTTGAAAAGTGAACATCCAGAACGTAAAATGCATGATTTGAAATTTGTAACAAAGAATGTGCTGTTGTTTTCATTAATCAAATCTAGAATTGATCAATATTAGTGACTTGACAACAAGGCGAGATGAGAGTCTGGATTTTAGTGCTCGCATCATCGATAAAATATCTATTCCAATCAGCAAGTTTCGTGACAAATTGGAATCAGGATTTCGATTAGTGTCTGTACTAAATTGTAATCTGACCCCAACATGGTTGACAGATAAAGATGTTGTCGATAATAAATATGGCTACCTGCAGATATCCACTTCCCCTTTAGCCCTCAATTCCAACTCAAGCCTCAGTCGCCACCAGCAATCAAGCACCAAACTTCCGGCCGAGCCTTGGCTAATTAATGGAGACTGATTGCTGAACTCTGTCGGGTAGTCAATTGCTGACGTTGTACCATCGATGCTATTCAAATTACCGTTCTTTGCATAAAAAACCTGCTTCTGGCTTCGATGACCGGAAAAGGGGATATTGATAAACTCCTACTTTAACTTCACCGTCTTGAATTTATTATGTTCAGAACAACGAACGTAATTCATTTTTAGTAGAGGGCTAGAGGAATGCTAGAAATTTTTACACCCAAAAATCTATATGGCTTCAATTCAACCAAATTTTCCTGGGCTTGTGTATATCCAGGGTGGCGATTCGATGGATGATTTCGAATTCCCGGTCATTTCCCGGTTCTTCACGGTCAAGTTTTTCGATTTTCCCGGTCAACTAGAAGTAACATATTTATATTTGTCGAAAAATGAAAGAATTTATCTTTATTCATCATGTTCATTCTAAGCATCCTTTGATTAAAAATTGTAAAATAAATCAATTTTGAAAAAAATATTCAAATTTTCGACAAAAAATTATCATTTTTCTTGCAAAATTTTGAAAATTTACCTCGCAATAAAGAAAAATCAATTCACGATTACAAAAAAACGGTTTACAACTATTAGTTCATTTTTCAACCAAAAAGATCTCGGAAAAGATGAATATTCAAATAAAAGGTAATATTTAATTGGAGTGCTTCAATCTTCAACCATAAAAGTGAATCTTCAAACAAGAGGAATAATTTTCAAATAGAAAGAATAATTTTCCAAGAAAAAATACAATGTTTCAACAAAATGGTTGAATTCCAAACTCAAAAAAAAATCTGCCCGCTGCGCGGGCACATTCTCATCGCGCGCTTTGCGCGCAGCTCGCTTCGCTCGCAAGTTTGAG
>WSXT02226250.1:0-16557 GCA_011762715.2 Neuroterus valhalla | reverse complement strand
TGTCAAATGTCCACGTTCTGAGACCCCCTGAACTCGAAAATTTTTACGAATGTCTGTCTGTATTGCTGTCTGTCTGTCTGCATGTATGTATGCATGTATTTGTATTTATTTGTATTCATTCGAAAAAAAGTCCCTAGGGCTAATTAGCTAGGGCTGTCTGTGAGCACGATAACTTTTGAACAAACTAATTTTATAGATTGCTATTTCGTACACTATTTCAGTGTCAGAAACTGAAGGGCCTTGGAGGAACAAGAACTATCAGAACTCTTCGAACTGTAAAAAATTTAAAACTCAAAATTTTTGTTCATTTTCAAAGTGCTGTAGTTTTTCCAATTTTCATTCTATTGAAAATTCCATAACCATTTTTTGTAGAACTCTCCTTGAAGAAACCAGAACTCTTATCAGAAGTCTTGGAACTTTCAAAATTTGGAAACTCAAAATTTTTGGTCTAATTTCAGAGTGATGTAGTCCTTCCAATTTGGATTGTATCTGAAAGTTCCATGGAAATTTTTGTCAGAACTCTTTCGTGCGGGGACGGAACTCTACTCAGAACATTTAAAATTTTAAAAATTTTACTATTTGAAAATTCGTCAATATTTCGTAATTTGCAAGTGTTATAACTTTCAGATTTTCGAGTTTTTTTGAGATCTCCAGAACTCTTAAGAAACTAAAAGATTAGTCAATAAAGAAAAAAATTGGAAAAGTGGGGGAGGGGGCGAGCAGTTATTTTTTTTATTATTAGTTAGCCCCCATTTTCTAAAAGTAGGTTTCTGACGTCCCAAAGGTCAGAACTATTGCTAAAATATATCAAGAACCCTCGAACCATTGGAAAGGTACTCAGAACTCCAAAAATGTTTTCGAATTTTCAGTAGTGGGGGTACAACTTCACAAGGATAGCCTTTTGGCCTTGAAAACTTGACTCGCTTATACCACCATGTTTTACAAAAATTTTTAACATCAAACACATAACTCCAACATCTATCCACACTTTAAACAATATCATCCATCCATACCTGATTACTATGACCGCTTGCTCGCTCTCATTGTCTTGCTTTCTGGGCTCCGCCTCGCACCTATTTTCCTACATTTCGCCAGCTTCGCATTGCCGAACTCTGCCTCCGCGGTTCCTACGTATTTCTCATCTACTATAACGTATTTGCCATTCCTTATCTACTATTGACATTATTTACATTTATCTTACATCTACTTCCTCTCCTCCTTTCACATCTATCTCCATTCCTCCTCCTTCCTTTTCATCGTCTCCATCTTACCCAATACCCCCTTCGCCCATGCAATCGCCCCTTTTCTCCACTTTTTCATGCAGTATTATTTCCATTCTAATTCCGCACTCCTATCCACCCCTCCGCATTCTTCCAACCAGTGTTCCACCTTTGTATAGACCTTCCTGCACAGCTCGCACATACTCGTCTCCTGCGGAAGACAGAACCTATAAAAGTCCTCCACGCTTTAACATCTGAACCTTGCTGTTTTCACCTGACTTTCTTTCTCTCCTTTCTCACACAAATATCGCGCTCTGTCTATTGGCATAATCCACCCATATTGAAAATTATACTTCGACCATCTTATCCCCTCTTCTCCTTCTGCCTTCTCTCCGTCCATGCTGTTCCTCTTAACAATCTCATAAACCTCTCTTCATTCCCCATGATTTTTCCTCACTTCATCCTCATGCAAATCATTGTTTTGACAATACCTTTGTCTCTCATGCTCTATCTTTCCTTCTCCTCTCCTATTCTCCTTCTCCCATCAACAACCCCTCACCAGCCTACATCCTCTCTCTTCCAGGAATTTCTCCTTGTACTAACTCGCCCGGCTACCTGTCGAAGTCCCGAAACTCGATCTTCCTGTTTCCCTTCTCACAATACAACTAGGTGTACTTCTATCGACCCCCAGTATCCATCTGATATACCTTTCCTGAACCCTATTTACATCCTCGCTTTTATCCCCCCCCCCCCACACCTTTACTCCATACAGTAGCACGTTCATCACAAGGAGGTCAAACAGCCTCATCCCTTTTTCAAAGTCATCTGCAAACAACCTCTTTCCCAATTCCCACACCTGCCCCATCACAGCATTAGCCCTCCTTACCCTCACATTTATATGACCATTAAGTTTCCCATCTCCCCCTCAAAATAGAAAACCGGGTTTACAAACTCTTTCAGCTCCTGCACCCTCATCACCTTCCATTTCCAATCCCCTCTCTTATCCCTTCCACCTTCTCTCCAGAACACCATAACCTTGGACTTTTCTGCATTCAACTCTAACCGACTCCTATATAAGCACCTTCTCAACCTTTTCATCATTTCTTCTGGTGCCTCCTCATTTTTTGCAGGCAACATTGTGTCATCTGCATACGCAAGTGACCAAATTCTAACCCCCTCCCTCCCCCTACCCTCACTCCCTCAACTACTCCTTCCTCTAGCTTGCTCTTCATGATTTTGTTTGGATTTTAGATGTATTTTATTCAGATTTCATTTGGATTCCATTGAAATTCCATTAATATAATAATTGTATCCGAGTCAGATTTCATTTGGATTACATTTAAATTTGATTGAGATGTTATTTGTATATGTGATGTAGCAAAAGGAGAGTCATTGCCAGCAGTTCGCAGGATTAAACATGGTCTTTATTTTCTTAAAGATCAAACTGCAGGGGACCTTCCTCAGTCTGTTACTTAACCAATAATAACTCTTTTCGCTCTGACTTCATTTCATAAATAAAACAGAAATAGAAAGAGGATAGAAAATATACAAGTAAAAGAAAGCAAGGATAAAATCAAAACGGGAGAAGATACGAAAATTAAAAATTATTTTAAAGGAAATAATAAACTATTTTGCAAATGTGTTAAGAAGACTAGGAAAGGAAATACTAGTACCAAGGTATTCGGAATCAAGAATGTTTATGGTGAAATGGTATAGGATTCGAACAAAGGTAAGGACTGTGTGAGGGATTTTTTCGACATTATTTCCGTAATTGAAGAACTGAAGAATGGTGGACTAAGAACTAATGCATGGATGGTATTCCTTTTGAAATGATTAAGCAAAGTTCCGAATGATTGAAGAAAGACGATTATTGCCCCATCTACAAGGGAAAGGGTGGTCAAGGCGACTGTAATAATTAAAGAGCGATTACCCTACTAATTACCGCGGGCGAGATATTCACTAAAATACTTATTAACAAAGTCACAGGAGTAGTCTAGGTCATGAAAAAAATTATTTTCTAGCTCTCATGGGATTCGAACCCAATTCTTCTGACAGCCGGTCTAGTGCATCGAAAACCGTCATTCCACCGACAAAAAAAATTGTCACAATTTTTTAACCAAATTAGTTATTTAATTGAAATCGAAAAATGTGAATTCTACGACCATGAGAAATGAATCATCAACCTTAAAATTGCTTTTATATTGAAAGGGGATAATATTTGGATAAAATTTTAATAACCAATTTCAAAATTTCAAAATAATATTTCCGAAATACTGCAAATAAGAGTTCTGGCTCCAGCTGGAGCTAGCATCACGACAAGTTTATGAAAAAAATTACGAAGCACCAAATTTTTCTCCTGTGGCATGAATTGGCATTAAATAAGCACTAAACTTTGGAATAATACCTGAGTTGATATGGCAGTCTTGTAATTCCAGCTTCCGAGATCTAAATGATCATGTCGCATGTCGATAAGGTACAAAATTTGGTTTCATCACACTTACAGAAATTAATTCGTAAAAGAAAAATAATAAGACAATTTTTTATTAGAAAATGTATTCTAATGAAACTTGACATTTTCTTCTGATGAGAACCATTAGCTTCAACGTATTCTCTCAAAAGCTTTAAAGAGACATATACAATGTCAAGCATAGCTTTACTATCATGCATGTTTTTTTTTAAACCGAAAGTCTCGGAAAAATGCAACATCCCTCTAGTACAATTCCCAACTTGGCGAAAATTGGAAAGGATTGTTGGCTTCGAAATAAATACAAATCATACAAGCAAAAATTTGAACAACCTTCATTTGGAGCCTACTCTATGAAGATGAACGCGCATAGTTTCAAAGTGCTGTCTGCGCACGTTTACGCATACAGTTGTTCTATTGGTTCCTATTGGATGTCCAAATGGATTCAGACGTGCACAGATGTCACTTGGAAAACCGCGCACATGCACACTTTGTAGTGAAACTACTTTGCACGTCTAATTTTCAACGCGCACGGATAGGCGCGTGCACAGTTTGACGTCTAGCCATCGACGTCCACAGTTGAATACATACGGAAATGTTAACAGAAAATTTGATACCATATTGCTACATTGAATCCGTTATTATGAAGCTGGATATCGAGTTGAACTTAGAATATGTATGTAAAACATTGGTCAGTAAAGTTTAAAATGGTTGAGAGAATGTGATTGCTGTGCCAATCCTCAATGGTTAGGGTAATGAAGATTAAGGTAATAATTGTAGAGCAATCAGACTGCTAAGTACCGTGGGTGGAATATTTACCGAAATACTTATTGATAATGTCACATGAATATGTGAGGCAAGGATTTGGAAGTTCAATGTAAATTTATGCCAGGGAGATTATGTGTAAATCAGATAATCAGCTTAAGGCAGATAACAGGAAAAATTTTCAGAGTAATCAAAACAGTTTTGACAGAGTCACTCTGAGATAATGAATGAAGAACGATGGACGAAACAAGTGCATTAAGGTGGGGTAAATGGTAGTGTATGCAGTGGAAGACCAGAGAACAAATCGTCGAGGATAATACTCTAAAGAGAAGAGGAATAAATGGTCATAGTACAAAACAGCTTGCATGGAAAGATGTACGGATGCAAGGGAAGGAAAATATATATGCAAGAAAACTCTTCACCTACGTCGATTCCTAGGGAAATTGACCAGCGAACCATGCCGAAGTGACGCTGTTTGAGAGGTGCCATGTTTGCATTGCCAGCACTCAATGAGTCCTAGATCGATCTGAAACTTATCCTCTCCGCCATCTGCTTTACATCCCTCATTCAAACTTTTCATATAATTCCCTTGATCCCCAGTTGTAGAACACGCATGCAAGACGAATTTGAGTGATTTGCAGCCAAATATCTCAATGGGAATACCGTGGGAGAACTTCGACCGGAATACAGCCATGACGAAAGAATTGATGCATCTCTATGACAAAGGAGCGAACTTTCATAACAAACGCTATAAGGAACACAACTGCAGGATACATTTTGCTGCGAATTATGCCGCGTATAGAGAACCGCAGCGAAAAATCTCTTCACCAAGGTTGAGATCATCTGCAATTATCTACTCTTCTCAGAAGATCAACCAAGAGAGTTTAAATTGTATCGAGGACGCATGAGAGGAAAACGTCGATGATGAACATTAGTAAGAAAGAGCTTTACCACATGATCAGGCGAATATTGATAAGGCAAAATAACAACATCGCGATATTGATGTTCCTCCGCAATCTATTAAAGATCCACTACCACCACATCTTCATAAGTAGACGGTCCGATTCAACCACAGACTATAGCAGAGATTCAGCAATTGCAATCAAAATAGATATACTATATGAACAGAGAAGTAATGCGCTTTTTCTTCGGCAAAGAATAGTAGACATAGTATGAGGAGAGGACATCATTATCATCTGTCGTTCCTTAAGTATCTGCATCTAGCCACAAGAGTGCAGGAATAGAAACTAGCAGAACGAAAAAGCTCAATATCTGATAACAAATTGCTTCCGTTTGTTGAAATAGCTACTATAAAAATGAAAGCATTACAAGGCCTCGTATTAAAAAAATCCGATGCAAAGTAGGGATAATGGAGAGGCGACGGAAGCTTGGAGCATAAGTGCTAGACATCAATGTTTTCGTTGATATAAACAGAAGAATCTTAGAAGGAAACTACGCCTACAAGTACAGTCTTTGCCCCAAGGAGGAAACAACATCGATTATAGGAAATCAGGCGAGGTATTGATTTCAGAACATCAGGACATTTACACTTCCATTTTCGGATGAGATGATAGACTCCTAAGGGCAGCGAAATTCAACCTTCCATGCAGATGAAAGAAGGTTTCATCGTAAACTAAATGTAGAAAAAAATATTCAGTCAGACAATGAAGTTCCCTTATTGGGAGACATGACTAACTACTGGTCAGGTGACAAGTTAGATGCTGCGCGGTTTGAACTGGAGATAGGATAGGGAAGTATTAACCATGTGATGTAGCCTACTAAAATTACAGACTCGGACGCGTAAGCGATTCTAGAAACAACAAGTGACAGGAAACGTCCAAGACAAGACATAGTGCACAATGATGGTACTTAAACGTATTGAATGTGCATCCTGCGTTGGCAATGTATTTTGAAAAGATCATCGAACATTCAGGTCTAATAATAAGATTTATGCTAATAAGAACCATGTATATGTTGCAAGAACTCACCGGCAGTAAAAATCTAGTCACCGCTGATGATGTGCCTATGACGAAATAAGCTAGGAAACATCGAATAAATTGCACATGGCTTACATTGACTACAAGCAAGCGTTCAGTTTGAAACCTCATTACTTTTTTCAAATCGTAGTAAAGTCTAAAAGATCTGTCCACGTATCATCGACATCCTAGGGCATGCGATGATAGTTTTGAAAACCCGGATCAAGTATTTTGATCATGGGCAACCAAGGACAACTAGATCAATGTACTTAACGACTGGTACCTCCCATGAGAATAACTCCTTCAGTGCATTAGGGTTCTGATTAGCGTTGAATCCATTAGCACATTACTAAATCGCATGCCTCATCGATTTGAAATACATGATGATATGGATGGTCATAAGCTAACTCATCTCACGTACATAGACGAACTGAAACTGTCAGAAGTGAATCCAGACCTTGCTTTCGGGGTGGGCGATCGGCGCAAAGTCCTCGCTTCGCTGGGGCGCGAACGTCTATCAAACGTCTATGCGAGGCTCTTGGACCTTCAATTTTTTTAAGCTCGGAGGGTTGGGGCGATCACCCCCCTCGCTTGCCTCTGGATCCGCCGCTGGAAACTGTACGCTAGTTCAAACCAGAAACTGCAGCAAGTGATCTATGTCACAAACCAGTTTCCAAATAACGTTCACATGAAGTTTGGACTACATTAATGCAGAACAGTGCATTTAATAAGAGTAGAATTCAGAGACCGAAGAATTGGAGCACGAGAATAAGTATCATATAGAAGTACCGGCCAAGGGCGAGCCATACATGTTTCTGGGTATTCTTGAGTCTGAGGGTATTAGGCTTATAATAGTGAAGGAAATTCTAATGACTGCCTTCACTGGAAGAACCAGACTGGTTCTGAACAGTTCTCTTAACTTGGCCAACAAAACCTGGGCTAGTAGCAAGTATGCCATTCCTGTTCTCACGTACTCTTTTGAGCCCATCGAGTGGCTGCACACCGACCTTGATAGGATAAATAGAACCATCCGCGTTGAAACGACTGAGCATCGGATGCACCACAGTAATTTGGCGATTGGGAGGTTGGTATTTCCATAACATATAGGAGGTAGGGGTGGTGTAGATTTCAAGCCACTGAACTGTGTGTATCGCAAGTTATACAGATGCGAGAATATTTCATCAGCAAGCGGGATGTTGCGTTTTCCAACACCATCTGTGAAGCAGATATCGATTACACGCCCCCAAACTTGTCTTCAGGGGAAGTCTTAAGTATCAGGGTAGAAACCATGGAGGTATCAAAAACGCAAAGGAAACGAAAATATATTTACGATGAGCACCCCAAAACCTTTGATGGATATAAAGTAGGCAGAGGGGCACCTAATATTTGGCTGAGAAAAGGGCGTTCTGTTTCTGGAAAAGGGTGGAGCCGTGATAGCGATTCAAGTCAGGGTTGTTAGCATCGGGAACTATCGCAAGCACGTTTTCATCGAGAAGTGGTTGACAGGTGCAGATTGTTTCTAGATACTAACGAATCCATCGATCATATTGATGATGGTACAGACATAATGATGTTGCAGGCATAATACATCAACAACTTTCCCTATACCTGGGACTCTCAACAGAATGGTTGTCTTTCTACAGATATATTCCAGATTCAGTTTCAGAAAAAGAAGACCACGTCTTATGATTGAATACTACTATCCAGGCGGACCATGATATGCGAGTAAATTGACCCAATATCGTGATGCTTAAAAAAGGCATCGGAAAAGTCTGCATCATCGCCATTGCTTGTCCACTTAACCAAAATTTGAGGCCATCTATACAAAAAAAATCTAGAAGTGAAGTGAGCTGAGGCATGAACTAAAGACAATATACAATATAAAAGTAATGTGTACGCAAGATGCACTGAACATTTTGAACATCTAGGAGTAAGTTATGTACTGGAAGCGGCTCAAAAAACGATGACATGACACATTGCAAGGAATGCCCTCATGTCACCTCTAACGGTCCCCGCTGCTGCGTAACGTCAGCACTGTCGGAAGGCAAACATGTAACTATGCCAAGCCATACACTGAATATTGTGCCTACTAAAACGTCATTACGAAAAATTTTAACTCTGTAATAAATTATAAGAATCTTTAACTCATTAGGAACTTGACTTAGACCGTGGCTTATGTTGGTACACTAGGTTACAAGACTCGAAAAAACTTTAGAAAACACAAAAAATTATCTACAGATTCAATGTCATCGTCAAAATATTAATCAACTTTCCAAATGTTCGTGTTTTAACTCCCGATTTGTATTTTACAACTCAGAAAAGTCAATTCAGTTTTGAAAATCGCTGAATTTTCACTCCGAATCCGTATTCCATCCACAAAAACCTCCATTCAATCGACTTTCTTGAAAATCTCTCAACCCGATGCAATTTCCAGAATTGAGGCCAATTTTTGGAAAATTTGGATTTTTACCACTAATTCTCATATTGAAATCTAGCAAGAATTGACGAAAAAATGAAAAATAATGCACAATGAAGGGGAGTTAGGAACATTTTGATACAGTTTGTTACATGAGAAGGGGCCATTAGGAGTGGCACTAATCCGTTACATTATTCAAGGACAGCTCCAACTCAGTCTATGGAGGATATCCCGAGTAAGGAATTTATTTATCTGTATCTTCTTATTCTCTTCGTTAGTAATATTCTATACATATTTTTAGAAGTTATAATTATTATTTTTCAACTCACAGGCTATCTGTATCAATCTATTCCTATATCATCATTCTCATTCCATAATTGGTAATTTTTTCCATTATCTTTTAGGGATATAGGTCAAAAAATGTTTTCTACACAACATTTCAGGATAACTTTCGTTTCTTGTTTCAGTGAATACTAATGCATGTCCTTCGGATCACGTAGAATAGAATCCCGGAATTCAAAAAATTATTATCAAAATGATCACAAAATCATAAAATTTCATAAAAAATGTAAGGTGATAAACAAGTTTGATAGCTTTTTTCATACTGCAAAAATCGTTCGTTAAATCCTGGCATACTGTTCTGTAAAAGGACAACCTCATAATTACTTGTGCAGAAAAAATGTCGCACATGCAATAAAATATATAGTGATATATTTTCGGCATATTTTATCTTGATCAGAGAAAAAATCATAGCAAGTGAATTTTCACTTTTTACACACTAACGTCATATTATTTGCTTGACCAGAAAATGATATTTCTCTGCTCGGAGTTGATTTCACAGGCAAGGTATAATGTGCCTCTAGAATACCTTATAGCAACAATGGATGAATTATTTAAAATTCATGAAATTTCGTATAATTTATATATCATGTTTGACTCACTTAGAATTCGTTTGCTATAACAGTGTCGTATTGATCTGCAAAATACGTATTTTTGTTTGTTCAAACGTTATAATCAGCTTATCATGCAGAAAAAACTCGAACTTCTCGCTTTCTTCTGTGTTTGGAAGAGCAACAATATATTCCACTCATGACTTCGTCTGGTTTATAACTTACTTGATTTGGAAACATTTGTATGTAATTTTATTTCTTGAACTGAAGTCTCAACAGGAGGAACGTTGAATCAACACACATTTTGAATCCATGGAGTTTTATAGGGTTATTTTCTTGTGGTACACTATTTTTTTATTCCGCGAAAGCGCTACTGTCGTTATAGTGTCAACGAAAATTCTAAAATTGACCTTTGAAAGGAATGTCGAAGTAGTCATGATTATGTACTTTTCACAAATCTCATCCTCAAAATTGTCTTCTAAAAAATCTAACTTTAGAAAAAGTTTGAAGGAGGATGGGAGCATACAAATTCATTAACTTAAATGTTGAAAGAATTTGATAACTGGATTAAAAAAATCTTACAGACACCTACCCTTTCTTCTTCTAATAAAATATTTAATATTAACAGTTATAAGCGTTTCACTGTCAGCACTTTCGCTCAAGTTAACGAAAAAAAAGTTTCCTTCGAGGAATCAAACTCCACCAGCCTCTCTAGTCCTTTCATCATTTTCTGCTGGCCTTTCTGATAAATTCAATTTCTTCTGTCGTCTGTCTCCAAAAGTTCTAATTAAATGTATGTAACAAAGTTGACCATTTGGACATTTTTTTACCAATTCGATTGTCACATTTACGACAGTTGAGCGATTGCAGCGTTTCTGCGTAAAGAAGAGTTGAAAAAAAAGATAACTTCATGTAGGATTCCAGGGACACAAAACTTGTGTCGATCCAACGTTCTTTCTGTTAATGTTTCTACCATTAAATCAATTCCTTATTGGTCGAGCGATAAATAAGGATTATGTTGGTAATTGCGTCTGCTTGGATGCCTCAATCATTCAGCCATTTCTGCATTACGTTACCATTTCCAAGTGAAATGGTAGAAATACTTCATTTTACGGGGGGAAATCTAATCCCAATGTAATAAAAATAGAAAAGAAATGAGATGAGGGTCAAGCCTTCCCTATATGTATAGAAGGATGAGTAATCTTCTTCCATATGATTAGTATTACTAAACAAATGTTATGGGCTGGTGTTTCTGGTGGTTTGGAACCCACCTTAAGCTGTAAATCCCCCTCACTTTTTACTAAGGTAGTGGTAGGGTGTGTAAAGGAATAGTGGAGAGGTGAGAGGAAAATATAAACCCTCAGGGGACACATGATCCACCAATTGTTTTCACCTGATCACTGATGATTTTTGGGTTTCTCTGTTTCCTAAGGACACACCATGTGGCTACTCATCTCACGGGCGTGAGACGTGGCCATAGGTCGACTGTCCTAAAAAGATGGTCGTAATAAAGATTTCCGAAAACAGAATGTATTAACTCTATTATGCTGCGCAAGAATGTCGTATCTTCATTTGCGAATGCATAGAGATACGACACGTTAACCAAGTAGTAGGACAGTCTAGGTATAGTTTACCGCACTTTTTCGAAAGGCAGTGTCATTTTCTTAAGAAGTCGTCGCTCCCAGGGAATAAATTAACATGTGCTTTTTCCTTCCTTGGAAAGAAATATTGTACTCATCCTCCAAGACATGTTCAATGATAACATTCTCAAAAATGTTTTGTATTGAAATAAATAAAACGTGAGTTGATTATTTCGAACGCAAAGCAATTCTCAGAAGTAAGCATATTAAAATATATGAGATTCCGATACTTACCGGACTGAATTACACCTAGTTTCAAAAAATATGCAGGCTCAATAAGTATTGCAGTTTCATATATTTTGGATTGCTGAAAATTAGTCGGCTTTGAGAATCAATATTTACGGGTCATTTCTTTCTTCCCATATGAAACATTTTTCAGATAATTATAACTAAAAATATTCTTAGGTATAGATTAAAATTTTGCATTTAGAAGTACAAAAAATCCGTATCGATGTATTTGCAAAATGTATAAATTTAAAAGAATGGACCGAAATGAATAAAAAATTTAGGTTTTTTATTGTCACTCTGCTATGAAATTAAACATAGGTTTCAGAACCACCGCAGGGTCTAGCTGAGAGCAACTGTCATGCAGGAAATGGTATATTTAGCGACAAGGGCAGAAAATAGGAGTTTGCGGCACTGCGTGTATGTAAGCCCGAGGCGCAGCCGAGAGCTTTATGTCACACAGTGCAGCGACTCCTATCTTCTGCCCGTGTCGCGTATACTATTTTTCTATGTCCCTTGCCGAAAGTGCGATTTTGAATTGTGTAAAAGCCGTGCTGGCATAAAGTATCTCACGACCATACCTAACCTTTCAGCGCACGGGCGCCCGGATGATTGTTCGGCAGCCGCCGACATTAACATGCACGAGCAAAGCGAGTGCATGTGGTCGGGGGCGGCTGCCGAAAAAATATTTACAAGCATATTTTACAGTATCTAAATGAATATTACCTTCTTCCTTGTCGGTAGGACAATCGCATCAGACATTTCTGAAGTGATTTTGGCTTTTAAAAAAGCGGAAAGAATCATACTATAACATCCAGTTATCCTAGAAAGGTTAGGTACGAATAACACACAAACTATCAAGCTCAAGTAGGATACGTTGGTGCCGGTCAGCCGGTCTACGTTTTCGGCCTACCGCTCACGTTCGCAACCTCGCCGCTAGGAGGCGTATGCGTATTTCATGCAGTGTAGGGAAGCGTTGTTTTCTGATTCGATATTAAATCAGAAAACGAGCACTTCCGGCGAAGGGATAAAGAAAAATAACACAAGCTCCCAGTTGGGCCACGGTAAAATACACCTATGGCCACGTCTCATGACCGTGAGATAAGTGACAACATGCACGAGAAAATGATGCCGGCAAACCCTCGTGTGTCTTGAGGACACGGAGCGACCCAAATATGACTGCTCTTTGCATCCGTCCTGCAAGTGTCACGGCATATTTTTGGCACACGGGTATGGCTTTCAGGTTACTGACCAGTGCAAGCGTCGCACCTCCAAGAGCACCGATGATGAGAACAATTATTTTACCAAATTTCCCTGATAATGCCGCTGTAGATGTTCTCCGAGATCTTTGTACCTCTCCTTTTTCTCGGTTTCCTTGTCTTTGATGTTGTAGTCGGTCGGTGGCACGATATCGGGTCTTTGTGTTGGATAGGACTATTGTCGAGAATTCATAGTTCCAGTAAATTCGGCACTCTTCGTTCTCAACAAAAGACTCTGTTTCCCTTGGAGCGTCGAGTGGGGCAGGGTCGCGGCCAACACCATAAGAGCGGCAAAGATGGTAATAAAGTACTCTTAAGGCAGCATTATGTCTATACAAATACGTCTTTCCTGCGTGAAAAGGGCAATTGGATAGTATGTGCCATAGGTGCTCTGGGAGTTAAGGACACGCCCTGCACCTATCGCTGGAAACCTCTTGACGTTATATGCTTCTACGGTATGCTAAGGTGAAAATCACATCGTCCTGACACGCGAAAATGAAATTCTCGGTTCCTGAATTGAGTCCAGGTAAATTGAAAAAAGCAAACGTTGAAGCATGTGACAAGGATTGCTCTTTTACAATTTTGTAAAATTTTCCGTGCATCACCTTGTCCTCATGTGGTTTCAGGAAGTTTTTTGCCTTCGCTTTCTTCACCTGTGCTACGAAAAGTGACACATCTTGATAGATTAATGCACTGTTCTCACTTCTGATGTTGAGTTCCAGGCCAAGGGTTTTAGTCGCCTTCTCCGCGGCTTTGTAAAGGAACGCTCCTTCCGCACTCATTTCATGATTCCTGACCATTGTCAGGAGAGGATCTCTACCGTTCGTGATGATGTGAACAGTACTAAGAATGATTCGGATGTATAGGCATTCAGGATTAAGATGTCCGCGTCCGCCTTTACGGCGCGTGATGTATAAGCGTGGAACGGATGAGTTGATATGCAAGCTTTCCTCCATATGTACATCTTGCAAGTTGTAATGTCACGGGCCTTCAGCTCGTTTTTCGTCAATGGAACCACCTCAAACAAATAGAGTAGAACTGGGACGGCAAGCCTGTTAGTTGCAGATATCTTGTTCAACGACGACAGGTTGGACGACCAAATCCGTCGGAGTAGGTGTTTGTATCTGCTTTGGAGAACCTCTTTTACTGATGTATCCTGAATGCGGCTCTCAGCCACACCGAGATATTTGTAGGTCTCTGCAGCGCTGGGTGTCTAATAGCACTTCGGTCAACAGGGGCCGCGGAAGGTATTTTCGAGTGAAGGGGGCTTAACTGCCCACGGGAACAGAGAAGCAACAAGAAATGGTCATCGGACAAAATTATGCACAGGAATACCTGAAAACCGGGGGGCTCAGCCCCTCCCCCACCCAGTTTTTCATGCAGGAGGGCTTGAGCCCCCTCAGCCCCCCGCTTCTGCGGCCCCTGTCGGTCAACAATATTAGGGTCCTTATATATACCTGCTATTCGTCTACGTTTCAGATGAATCTTGGCACACTTATCCAATCCAAAGTCCATGCCGATTTCTCGTGTGTACCTCCCGATGATACTAAGAGCATCTTCGAGATGTTCTTTTCCAGAAGCATAGATATTTTAGTCATCCATATAAAATATATGAGTGACTTTATGCTCACGAACATTAGTTCCGCCACAGAGGTACCCATTAGAGTCACGGAGTGCGAGGGATAGAGGCAATAGTGTGATGCAGAAGAGGAGAGGGCTCATTGCGTTAACCCAAAAGGCACCTCTCTGGAAAGTGACACTGTTGGTAGTCACATGATGTTTTCCAGAAGTGATAGTAAATCTGGTCTTACAAAGTAGCATTAATCTCTCAATGCATCCTACTATATCTGAATGAACCTTTAAGCTTTTCAACAGACCGATGATAAGTCTATGGGAAGTTGAATCAAAAGCTTTCTGGTAATCAATCCAGGCCATCGACAGATTGCGTTTGTGGTTTGCAGCGTCTTTGAAGACATCCCTGTCGATCAGTAGGTTTTCCCGACAACCTGCTGCGCCTCTTTTCGATCCTCGTTCATAAATCTCACTCCATATAGGTCCAATTATCCGAACAATCCTGTCATTCAGGATAGATGTTAAGATCCTATACACCGTATTCAGACAAGTTATTGGTCTGTAGTTTCTTGGGTTGGACAAGTAGCCATTATTCGGTATGAGTACAGTTCGTCCTAACATCAGCCACTCCGGAAAAGGGGTCTCCGACTTAAGATATGAGGTAAAGATGCGGGCCAGATGTTGGTGTGTAGAAGTGAACCTCTATACATATGTGACGTGGAATGGGAAAAGGAAGCTTAGCTCTAAAATTCGATTTTTGGGTAAAAGGAAAAGTCTGAAGATACAGGTAGAAAATGAGCTGTCTACCACTACACTCTGATCCTACTGTCTGTGTGACTTCAGGAGCGTTCGGGAAATGAAAGAGAAAGTATTTCTTGATTTCTCTATATTAGCCGGACCGGCTGGGCAAGAGCCGAAGTCACCCGAAGTCACCGATACGGTGGCTCAGAGTTGTGTTAGTTTGAGCAGTGAGCATGGAGTACTCAACTTTGAGGGTGAATAACAAGCTCAATATTCATAATAGAAATTTCGCGTTTGCATAAATCGAGCGGGAACATCTTTATTTGTAAGAATCAATAAAAACCCGAAAATCGAGTTTTTGAGCTAAGCCCCCTTTTCCCATTACACACACACACACACACACACACACACACACACACACAAATCATTCTCCTCGGCAATTAAACTGACACGTATCTTTTTGTTTTCTACAAAAATTATTTTTAGAACTGAATAGGAGGCTCCAAAGTTTTCCGTTTATGAACGATTTGAAGTGGAGAAGTTACAGCAGCAGTATAAGATTTGGCACAGAGAGCAGGTGCACTTATTATTACCCTTCTATTCAACTCATTGTCAGTGACTTATCCCATTTTAACGTGACGCCCTCGTCCCTTGTGTACCCTGCACAGGTTGCTTAATATTTCCCCAAACGCGGCTTCGCCGACGGTCAGTTTTTCTCGCTCGACCTTTTGATTTTTACAAGATTGGCGCGATTTCGAAAAACCTAAGTTCAGTCAATTATTTGCAATGTTAATTTTTGAAGGCAGCATTTATTTGCTTGGAGTTGTATAATAAGAATGTATTAATAATATTATTTAAGGTCGGAAGTTATTTAGAAATGTCATAATTTATAATGAAATGTTCTTTAAGTTTTTTAAATAAAAATTAAATGATGTTAATAATAATCCATGTCAAAATAAATTGAAAAACTTCATGATTTGTTTATAATTTCCCGGAAATATTCCGAAAATTTGTCAAAAAACAATTTTTCGAAAATTTCACAATTTCTTTCTAATTTTCTACAAAAGGTTCTACAAGTTCATTCCATAACAATTTAATAATAATAATAATAATAATAATAATAATGATATTTCAAAACAAAAATTATAAATAATATCATTATTTTTGAAGAAAAAGATAAAATGATCTCTCGGAACCAATTTTTATTTTCGATAAGCTCAAGCTTTTGACCTCTTCAAGGTCCTCATCAGGAGAAAAATTATATAAAAAAGAATGATCAGTGTTGACTATATTACAAGCTTAAGGCAGTTAAAAGCAAATTATAAACAAAAACAAGCGTCAATATTCACCTGAGTCGAAGGAATTAACAAATAAATTTGCATTTTAATC
>WSXT02226228.1:0-16559 GCA_011762715.2 Neuroterus valhalla | reverse complement strand
AGAGTGATGTATAAATTTTCATGTAATCCTACAATTGTAAAAACTTGTGTAAATTGGTCAGGACAGCTATAAAAGGTACCGTCAATAAAAATTACTGCATGCTGGCATAAGAACAATAAATTCTGGATCGTGGAGTACATTACCACATTTTCTTTTTCATCATCAACTAACAAAAAATTTTCTTTTTCATTCGTTTCTATCTGTACGCTGTCAAGTGCGTCATGGATGTCGAGTAAGTTTTTCGGAAGATGTGGGATAATTTTCTTCGCCTTTTTCTGAACTAACCCCACTCCTCTCATGTCACGTCCGCCAGTCGACGAGTGGGGGAAGAAAAAGAGGAAGCATTTCAGCTAGACCCCCTGTGGATTTCAACCATGGGACGCAATTCGACTGCAGCCGGAACTAAGCTGGCCGATGCTAAGGGATTTTTAGAATTTTTCATGTTTTAGGTGCCGCACACTGTTTCATCGTTTTCTCGTATCCTCCCTTCTTTGGGCTTAGGAAGTCCGGGTGGCTTTAAGACTGCTTTTATGAAAGCTGGCGTCCTAAGGCATATTTTGTTTCGTTTTATATTTGTGCGGGTCAATAGGACCCTATTTAATTTCAAATAAAAAGGCCGCGTCACAGCTCACATAGCGAAAGAAGATACTCAATAGAAAAAGCAGGTAAGGAATGAAATATTAATAAATTCTAATTGTGCGTTATATGAAAAAACGATGTTGCTTATCTCAGAATGAACATTTTTCTAAAAAATTTCAACGACCATTTCAGATCCTAATAATCACCATACATGTCGCAAAAAACGCTGAGAGATTTGTTTAACATTGATTCTTCGAACAAAGTGTCAAGGTTTCGAAAAGATACAGATGACTCAGATAACCTCATTAAAAGTATTTTACAAAAAAACAATATTTTGTTTTAACTAGTTTTTAATTTGACTTTCAAGAACAAAAAAGCACGGAGTCATTTATTGCTTTTAAATATATTGCTCTCAAAACTTAGGATTCTTAATAGTGTATTGAAGGATACCTAGTAACTTGAGTTTTTAGAACGTTTTTATGAAACCCATTATTGAATACCCAGTTTTATCATAACATTTTGGTATTTGGTATTTATTAATTCCGTTGAAAAAATCTGGTATTTTTCAATCTTCTCCCTCTTTGAATTAAACCTTGTTTTTTCTGATTAGTATCTTCGCGTCCTTGTTTTCATTTCTATAGTAATCATTATTGCTTTGCATTGAATTGTATTGTATTAAACGGAGAAAATATGTTCAGTAGTCGTAACGGAAAATTTCCGTTCTGGTAACTTTTATTATATATTTTCAAAACCCGTGTATTCTGGATTGTAACGATCGTCTCCTAATCTGAAGCCCGAATACGTCGAGGAGATCGAAGATGTAGTTGAACATCTTCCGGAAAACAGCAAATGCAGAACCTTGAAGGAGGCGTGGATTGGAAAATTCTTTAATTTCTGCAGCAATTGTGACTGCGAATTACTTACAGGTGAATAAATTGAAAAACATACAACATCTCAATTTTTGTGTCGCTTGGGAAACCTCGCACGTACATTCCTAACTAAGCCTTCTAGCAAAATCTGTGGTCAACAATTTCACTAGCGTCTACGCACCAAAGTATGGCTACAACGAGAAATAGGCTATTGACAAAGGTGTCCGAGACAGCCAAGCGTGTAAACTCCAGTAGCACAAGCAATACCAGCTTTGCGAGAAACCTGAGAAAGAAAATGGAGAAATCAGAACTGGCTCAAAAAACAAGGCACTGAAACTGTTTTCATTTTTGAAGAATCGTTTGCCTTCCTTTTCGTTTTTATTTGGCATGATGCAGCGTACGGCTCATTTTAACCAAAAAATGAGGGACTTCTTGAAGTTGTCAATCAAGGTAGAAAACAAGGTACATTGTCTGTAAATAGAAATAACAAGAAGGTTGCTCTTAAACACCTTCAACCAGATTGTGTATTGAATGCTGATGTCAGAAAAAAAGACTTGAAAACTCCTTCCAGGACATACTTTTGCGGTGGCTTATAAGCACCTTTCAACACATAAAGTTGGGAAAATCGTTCTCTCATACTACTAGGAAGTAGAGTTTAGCTCAGGAACCAGCTGCAGGAAGGTTTCCACAAATCACGAGCTAAAATCGTTCTGCTTTTTCTTTGATAAATATGTACTAGATTTCATCCATCATACACTTATCTTTTATCGCGTTATCAATGGTATAGCGTTAATGTAGGTGCGTTTCATATGCTTATCTGCAAACACCATAAATTTTGTAAAGTCTCTTCTGGCGTAGCCCTCTGGATCTTGTAAACACTTCACGTGTGATTCGGAATATATTCGCGGTCTAGTACCAGATGTTTGTCGGTGATGTTTTTGAGGAGATAAAGGTTTGCTCATTTCCAAGTAAACTTTTATCGACATAACGAAATTTTTCCTAACCTAGATCCAAAACCTTACCGAAGATAAAAAGTTTGGTAAATGATAAGATACTGGTTACTATATATGTAAGAATCGATATTCGGAGCCTTATCAGTTACACCTTAGCAAATTCATGAAGGAAGAGTTTTTCATTTCCACAAAAATGAAAACTTACATTTGCACTCTGCTAGTCACTTTTTTCATCCGCCTTCATTCTGTTCGTAAGTACAATGCAATTGTCGCTTTTCATTTTGGCTCGATATAATGCACGTCCCTCAAGATAAACATGATTCTTGAAAGCGAATCATACGCCATTTGATAGAGAATCAGTTTGTATCTATATTCACACATATTGCTTGCGGCGATCAGCTATTGCCTGAAGTTGGCACATGTGAAGAAAAATGAAGAAACACTATGCCACATACAGACCGATGCCCTGTAACCTTCACCCCCTTCCCACTTTTCAGCCGTAGCACATGTGTACGCGCACCAACTTATAGTTCAAAATGAGTTGTCCCTTTCTCACTGCCCTTGTCTGCTCATTCGGGTGTTTAGGCCAAAAGCCTAATACAAATTTCTCCTAGTTTGTTGCATATGCAAAATATCGTATTGCTTTAATTTCACATCCAATTATCGCACGGTTACGTGGCATTCCGAAAATGGCAGTACGTGATGTGTTCCCTTGCTCACAAGCGCTTGAGGCAGCCGCCGCATGATTCAGCAACCTTCAAGATATTGTTTTTGATGTCGCTCGGATAGTCTTAAAGACAGTTTATAAAATTCACTCATTTTGTAGCAATAAACATCGCTGGGCGCGTCGAATCATTTCCTCAACTTCATCTCACTAGCTGAATGCAGTCAATTATATCCGTCATTTAATTGATAATGGCCATCATCGGATCCTATTAGGTCGTGTTCGGAATTCCTCCAGCTTGAGTATCATAGAACTGAATACACATTTTCTCAGGTAAGGTCCGTGTTTTCTACGTTCTTACGGATTCGATTTGCCAAGCTCAAATGCGATCGAATCTGTAGCATGTTTAGTTACATTTTTTCGTGATACGATTTAGCGGATGCGATTAATCTGGATTTTATCGAATCACATTTGCTTCTTGTAGTGCCGGCGAAAGAGACTAATCTGGATTTTATTGTAATGTATTTTGTAGAATTAGGCGGATACGAATATCATTGATCTTATTCGGTTAAGTCTGAAATTTTTACAAATAATGAAGTGCGACTTATCCAGTTCTTAACCAGTGCTGTCCGAAATTCGTGAAAAACGAGGAATGTTATTCATCTGGATCTCATCAGGTTACGTCAGATATTTGTATGTATCATATTGCGCCCAAAGTACTTCAAATTGAACTTGAACATTCTCAAACAGCACGCAGATTTCGGGTAAGATTTTCAAAAACTTGGGATTCAAGTTTTTGAATATTGCATTGAGATTCCTGCGAAAGTTCTATGCATCCAAGAAAATGACTGATCGTCTGACGGTAATAAACGACGACGTTAAGAAAAGTTTACAAATGTATATAAATTAACCTAATGCGCAGTGGCATCATCTAGCATCAAGAGCCACAGTCAGTTCTCATTCTATTATTCCAGGAGATTACCTGAAGGACCAAAAAAACTACTGCGCAGCTGCGGACGCCATAGGGTACTACTGCGCATGGAATCGCCTTCAGGCTTTTTTTCCTATTCCATGCAAATGGAAAATACTAAGCCATATTGTGTGCTCTCTGGGATGCAGGCAATAGTCCGTTTCTCGCAATCAAAATTTTATCTACCCCCTGCAAAACGTTTGTAAGCGCAATAAGATTAAACCTTATTCAGTCCAGTCTACAATATTTTGTTGGGAAGTTTTCTAATTCTTATTCTCACCAGTGGAATGTGAAAGTTGAAAGGAAAATTGATTTTGATGAAATTATGAGGTATTCAATTGAAGATTTATCGAAATAAGATTTGAAGATAAGAAGTAATTCTTGAATACAATTGCAATGGATCTTCTTGAAAAATTCAGCACACATTCGCATGAAGCATTCGTTCTTAGCCACTCTCATCAACCGATCCTTTTCCCACATCGTATCAGGATTGAACAGGATCATTCTTCATTGATACTCGAAAATCACAGGGTTGCAGCTGCAACTCAAAGACTGCTTCTATATAAATTCGGACTCGCTCTGGATTCAAGTTTTTTATTTGGACAGTTTGAGGATAAAGCATGACAGTATTTTATTTGCTTTCTAATGCCACGGATTTGTCACTTCAACTTGCGGATCACTTTCGGATTGATTTTGAATCATCTCGCAGTCATGATTCTTGTCTGTACAGATTAGGTATAAGGTTGGACAAATTCATATTTTTGCTTCCATGCTAAGAAGTTACTTACCAAGTTCACTTTGGTCCCGCAGAGTTTCAAATTTAACTTACAGTTTATTTCTAGATGAAATTGAACTCGTTCTGGAGTCAAGTTTCCCGCCCGGATAGATCCAGGATATAACCAGACCTTTCGTTAGCACTGAATTGGAAACTTCAATTTGCAGATTGTTTTCAAATAAATTTCAATTTGTTGCAAAGTGCATATCTTCGTTCGAATAATATCCAGTATAATTTGGACCACTTTTTATTTATACTTTACCAGGAATATTTTGGATCAAGTCGGACTTTCTTCAAACTCAAACTCTTGAGGTTCGTTCAAAAGAATTCGTCAATGAAGAATCCTTTCATTTGTGCTTTCAGATTCAACTCCAATGCCGTCACGTCTGAGTGTCACAATTCCACCCCGGATCCCTAATCTGCCGATACCTCCGCGACTAGTGTATCAGGAAGGACGGCTTGTTGGAATATACTATAATGGGAAGATTTATCCAATCAAAGAAGAACCAGTACCTGGTAAGGAAGATATTTCAAAACTGGAATACAATCTCACACAAAAAACAGAGAGTCCTTTCACGAAAGTTTAGTTCTCCCTCCTGATTATGAGGTGCTCTCATGAGCAGATTATGGTGGAGGAGGGAGGCAACCTTCGTGAATCCCCCTCGCCACCATTCCGCCAAAAAACCTCTCTCTGATCAACTCCATGGTTCATCAGAAAATATTTGATTGAAAAACCCAATTTTTTCGTTTTTCAACTAAAGAAGAAGATTCATTCAATCCATCTAAAATTTTATGTTGAAAGCATCTTTAGAGCGATTAAAGCATGTGCAGTCAGTGCCGATGCATTATTCGTGTTTCTTGCGACTTGGTTTTGTGCCAAACACATTATAGACTACTTAAGTCAGAATAGTGTCAACGTTAATCAATCATTAAATGGCATAATAAGGGCTTAAATGCACATAGCGTAGATCACGTTAAGCACGTTCCAGCATCTTCAGGAGCAATGCACTTGCACACAACCATAATAACTAGAAATTGAAATTCTGGAGTTCTTATTCTCAGTGGACTGTATTTAGAAAGATAGATCTTATAGCCGTGAAGACTGATCTACAAAAAAACGGCACTGACATTCAAAAATTTAAATAGAATATTTTATACATAATGCACACTGATATTCAAATGCTTGAGAATATTCAGGTGAACACGGACCTCATGGTCAAGAATATGAATACCACGTAAAGTTCACAGAGTCTCAACAATATGGACGAGTTTCGTTATAGAGACTCGGCACGAATGCTACTAAACAGGACAATGGAGAGCGGTAGCTTCAAGAGGGAGGTGATGTTATCACAGCTTGATCAACTGCATGAAGAAATCAGCCTAGTGTAGTAAATATGCATATAGAATGAGAGGATTGAAATTTGTGCATTTGTGCTAGGCGCATAAACATATTCCTCCTTCTGGGCAATCTAATTTGTAGACGTCATGACTGGCAGTAGACAGATTCTAGTGATCCCAATATTATATTTGTTTTTAGCTGTTTTTACAACAATGCCGCGAATGTTATCATCATTACCAGGGAAGCATTATTCGATCAATCCTCGTTCCCACTTGCCAGGTGGTAAATCTTTATTCTTTATCGAGACTAGCATACCGAGTTTCAAGTTAGGTGTTTTATGCATCCATTTGTTACATTGTTGTTACGTGTTTAGATAATCATGCCGCAAAAGACGCCAGAATCGCTCAAGCCTCTGATGATTGAGGTCCAGTATTGGACGGCTCAGGTAATGACAGTGTTGCTCCACCATTTAAGAATTGTCCTGGTGTCAAAGATGCGAATCGATTTGTCTCGTCAGACACAGATGCTATAGGACGTGAGTTTGAACATGATTCAATTTGACATGTGAGCATAGTCAATTCTTCAACGGTCAAAATTTGGTTCTTGATAACGCGTCTGAGATGATGTTTGATACTTTTTAGCCCAGCTTCCCATAAACCACCAGAATGAGGTGAAGTCGGAGGAATAAACTTCCATCTTAAACCATCAACAGCAAACTCGGCATGTAATTGAGGATCTGTGACAACTTGTCTAAATGCTCTATGTGATTCCCTATTAGCGCCAACGAAATTTTTTGCGTTATCTCTGTAGATAACTTTAGGATATCCTCGACGACTACCAAACCGTCGAAATGCTGCTATGAACCCTTTAGTTTTATAATCAGATACAACTTCTATGTGGATGGCTCTAGTAGCCAGACGAACGAAAATGCATACATATGCTTTGTCAATTTTGGCGTTGCAAATTTTTGACAACTTATAGTTGTAAGGACCGGCTTAATCAACTCCTGTATGAGTGAATGGAATTGATGGAATTACACAAGCTGATGGGAGCGAACTCATGATTGTCTTAGAACCCGTGCGGCCGATTGGCTGCCACCATGGAGTGTTCGTAAATGAGCGTGACGCACAATGAGCTTACTAAGCGTATGATCCAACAAAATAATTGGATGCTTTTCAGTGTAAGCTGAAGGCAAATGTTCAACTACTTGAATCAAGCCATCGGAATCCATAAATGGATTCAGTTGCTTGATCACACTTGATATCGGCCATAGTTTTTCCTTTTTCAACATCGATAATTTTTTCGAGAGTACACAACTTTGAATAACTTTGTACCAGAAAATGCGGGCTTAATCAATAAGGTCTAAGTCATGCTCAACTATAGCTTGTACTTTTTCTTGTAATATTGGAGACAGTTAAGATTGAGATCTATGAAAAATTCGATGGATTTGAATTTTCATAAATTTCACACAAAGTGCAGTGACTTTCAATAATTTTTGGCCAACTATAAAATTTAATAGATAACACTTGTTTTATATCCGATTCCGATTTTTCTGATACAGTGCGGTCTGTGGTGATCAAATGAGCATATTTCGCCCCATCTAATTATAAAAGAGTCTTATCTCCTTTAGATAATACAACATGATCGGGCCAATTGTTGGGGATCAAGACAGCCAACGTGGATCATTCCACCAAAGTTAGTGTAACGTTATTTCAGTCGTAGAAATTCAAAGTGATGCACGATCCGCAAGGGGACTCACTAAAATTAAGCACCCCGAAACGTGAGAGGCGAGGACACTCATGCTAATAAAGCACCCCGAATAGTTAGTGGCAAGGGGACTCACTTGAATTAAGCACCCCGAAACGTGAGAGGCGGGGAGGGGGGGGGGCTTACGCTAATAAAGCACCCCGAATAGTGAGTGGCAAGGTGACTCACTTGAACTAAGCACCTCAAAACGTGAGAGGCGAGGAGACTCACACTTATAAAGCACCTCGAATAGTGAGTGTAAAGGGGATTCACTTGAATTAAGCGACCCGAAACGTGAGAGGCGAGGGGAGTCACGCTAATAAAGCACCCCAAATAGTGAGTGGCAAGGGGAATGACCTAAATTGAGCACTCCGAAGCAAACAGAATCCTATCACGTCCACGTCGTTGTTCCTGGGTAGCGCTAAAAATAGCGTTCGGAACCCTTCAAACCCCGAGTACAGGAGATCAGACACTCCATTTTTACGTTAACTGCCATTGGGTTTGAGTCGCGAAAGTCACTTTTACCATGCTTACCCGGCTATAGCCTTTTGATCCATCATCTTCGAAATAAAGATAACTTCTTACTGTGGATCTATATTTATCGAACATGTAAAATCCAGAATACCAAATTTCCAAGAGAAATAAGTGAGCACAAAACGCTTCGCCCCAAGGAATTAACGTGAATGCCAATTGCGTTGTGCAGATATATGTCGAAACTCGAAATGGCCGTAACTTTGCAAAAAAAAATCGATTGTAGCCGTTCGAAGGCTGATTTTTAGGGGTAACGGTAGAACAAATGGATGCTCTATGTGACATAGACCGCAAAATTTTGTACGCTCTGTACATAAGCTCAAAAATAGCAAAAAACACCATTTTTTGAGTACATAACCTCAAATGGCTTCTCGCTTCCCAACAACAAAACCTTGCATACCTGTGTAACCTTTCCATAAAGATTTTTGCCTTAACACTTATAGAAGCGTTCGACACCTGTCCAACGCGTGAGCAAAGGTGTAAATAACTGTCAGTCGTCAATCCCCTCTCTTACCTCCTTGAATGCGTTCATGTGGTAGGCGCGATGTGGAAAGGGGAAATAAGAACAGAATCCTCGAAGAAGCGCTCGAAGAAGGGGAAGGAAGGAGAAGCACGTCAGCCTTGCATTAGACACCTCTGCTTATAAGAGTCAAGAAGCCAACAGGATCAAGCGATAGTGGGTACAACTGTAGGTTTAGTGTTAACATCTTGAGTCCTAATGTTTGTACGTATTTGAAGTTGATCAACTTCGGGATTTTACGAGAGTCCCAGACCATGGATTGAACTATTTTCTGAATTACAAGAAATTTAAAATCCTTATGATCGTTTGAATGGATCATCATGTAATGTAGAAATCCTACATGACCACTTATCCAACTGTAATCCTCCGCGATGTCAGATGCCAACTAATTGACTCTTTGCAATTGTAGCTGACTCAAGGATATCTGCTCAAAAGAGAACATCGTTAACATACAAATTCTGTAATAGAATTTTTGACCCTACAGGGGATAAACTAGCTTTTCATAAGCTATTTGTTTCATGACCTTTAAGGCCAGGTATGGAGCTGCTCCAGTTTCGTACGTTACAGTTAGAAGCTGGAACAACTGCGGAGAAATTTCAGGATTATCACCAAAGACAATACGTTGATAATGAAAATGACGATGATCGATTCGTATTTGACGATGAATTTTTGAAATATCAGCACATAACGCTTCTTTATGGATAAGCCAACGCATGAAAATGGTAGGGAGATCTATTTGGAGTTTAGGTCCTATCAGCATGTAAGAATTTGAGCTTGTACCATTAGTGGTGAAGCTCGAAGCATTAAATACAATGCGTGAGCGTGTTGTACTTGAATTGTCTTTTATAACATGATGGTATATCCATTGTTCATTACCGAACTGATCACCTGACGTGACACGTCTTATGTGGTTCAGAGATTCATATTCACTCATAAAGTTTGAATACAAGGTTTTATACTCAGGTTGAGAAGCAAATCTTCGTTTAATGCCAAATAATCGTTTTCGCGCTACAGGAAACGATACTCCAATATTAATTGGTGGACCTAATTTGATAGGCAATCGTACGATGTACCGACCCGCTTTCTCACGGGAGTAAGTTTCAGCAAAATGAGTTTCACATTTTTTCTCATCTTCAATGAGATAATTCACTCGAGGGATATCTTCAATTTCCCAAAACTTACTGAGGGCAAACGATATCTCACTGATCTGACAGTAATGATGAACCTTAACACTATAATTCAGCTGAACCGATGGACATTGGATGATCTACTCGAATCGCCAACAAGAGATTTGAATAAGTCTCGAAAGCTTGGCCACTCTACATAATTTCCCGAGAACTTTGGTAAATTTATTTGCGGTTATTTCATATTCGTAGAGTTACCTTATTGAAATCGATTGTGGAATTTTTCGAGAAATGTTGAATTAACCATTTGAATTTTGGAGCCAAATTTCGCTTTCCAATTGCTGAGATAATGCATTGCCTCGACGTATTTATCGCTCGCATCATCAAATCCACCTTGAGTGAAATATTCTTCTATTTCTCGTTCATTGGAGAAAACGGCTGCGTTGATTTGATTGTGGAGACTGACGACTGTTGCCCATCCTTCTTTTAAAATAGCAATTCTGCTTTGCGTTACTGCCGCTGTCACATTATCTTTACCAATTTTTCGAAAGTTTGGAATTGTACAATTGATATAGCCAATCGTGTCGCGTTGTGTGTTTATTAATGTCTGAAGCGTTGCCATGATGATAGAGTTATTTTCAATTTAATTCACAGTCACTATTTCAATGTCAATGTACGTTTACTCACCACACTCAGTATAACTTATCATTACCGTTACCTATGTGCGTGTATATGTGATAAGAACTTACAGTCTTTCCATCATGAGACATCCGAGAGAGAGAACACACGCGCGATACTAAAAAATTACTGTGAGAGTAAGGGAGAGATATGAACAAAACTATTGAAGAATAAATTTGGCTCGCAGGACTAAAATGTTCAGGAGCAATTCACTTGCACACAACCATTAATGATTAGAAGTTGGAATTCTGGAGTTATTATTCTCGATGGACTGTATTTAGAAAGATCGCTCTTATAGCTGTGAAGGTTTATCTAAAAGAAAAACGGCACTGACACTCGAAAATATTAATATAAATAGAATATTTTATCCATAATGTACACTGATATTTGAATGCTTATGAATATTCAGGTAGACACCAACCTCATGGTCAAGAATCTGAATACCACGTGAAGTTCACAGATTCTTACCAATATTGACGTGTTTCGTTAAAGAGACTGGGTACAAATGCTTCTAAACAGGACGATTGGAATCAGTAGCTTGAAGAGAGAGGGGATGTTATCACATCCTAATTACCTACATGAAAAAATCAGCCTGGTGTATGGTGTGATTGAAATTTGAGCTTTTATGGTAGGCACCTAAGCAAAGCTCACATTACTTGAGCACGCAGATACTTGAGAATATAAACTGTGTTTCTTGTGTTCAAATGATGATATTCAGCACGCGTTTATTTGGTAATGGCAGTGCAAAATAATTCCATTTGAGAATACACTACACATGTAACAGTCTGTAGCGTTGCGCAAAAACTATCGACCTGAAAAGTTGTGCATTCGAAATGCATTTCGGTGAACTTGATGAAAATGACCAATTTTCCTCAAGTAGTATCAGACGAAGGCTAAAGAAAAGGATTCTCATATTTTGAATACATTTCATTTAGTTTTCTGTAAAATTAACTCGTCTTGCGATATTTGCTAGTACGATGATCACAAAATTATTGGTACAAGATAAGACGATTCCAAGGCTCGTCATTTTAAATTTGAATTGTTTGTATTTTCGTATTAATGATGAAATAATATTCATAGTTGCAATAAGCAAATTCCAATTTGCAACAAGAGGGCTATTCAAGTATTCCATGAGCATCATCTTCTCAAATCTTGACCCGTACCCTCCTGTAAGCATGTTTGAGCATAACGAATAAACAATTATAAGCATCTTCGTAGAGCCTCCTTCACCTTCTAGAATGCTCACGTCGGTCTTCGATAGCCCCAAACTATATTCACTCTACCAACAATAATGTAGTCCATATGAGAACTATGTACTAGAATTGAATCTACTAATCCTAATCCTAATTCGTCAATGGCCATGCAACGGTCGAAATACCAGTTCCCGCCCAATCACTGAAGTAAAGCAGTGTTGGGCATGGTTAGTACTTGGATGGGTAACCGTCCGAGAATATCGTATACTGTTGGCATGTTGGCAGGGAGACTAGTGGCATCCCGTGAATGCAACTCAACCAATTAGGACTCTTTACGTAGTTGTCGCACCAGCAATGCTTTAGTTAGAATTAAAAAAAAAAACATTCTCAATATTCAACATTTAGGAATGTCCTTCCACTTACTATAGCCAAGATATCAAATAACTTTCAAATCACATTTCCGCAGCATTCACAAATGCGCATCAAAATAAACGAATTTAAACTTCCTTAAGGTGCATCAACCTAACCCCCTACCTCCTAGCTAGCAGTATTCTTCTCAATGATTTCTCCTTTCAAAAGCAGCTCCACGATCGCCCTCTCACCCGTTGATATATCAACCACCGCAAGAGCTACGAAGACAAAATAGGCCTCCGATGCACCTTCGTTTTCCTTTTGGTGCAATAATGTTACGTAATGGAGACAGTTTTGGAGTCGCTCATGGATCGCAGATTTATGATTTCAATGGTAAGAACGATTCAGACAGTTCCGAAGCTATTCTCGCGAAAAAAAATTGAAGCCTAATCTCAAAGAAAGGAGTTAATTTCAGGTGCCATTTTTTTATCATAAGATAAGCATAAATACCTCTTTATATAAATGGGAAAGTGCGCTCGATCAAGAACAGGACGTCGCTAGTGTAAAAAAACGAATGGTCAAATGTCATGTTTGCTGTTTGCGGAGAATATTTTGAATATATCAATCAATTTATCAATGGTTGAACATTTCTAATCTATCACTCTGAAATGAGACACAGAGTATTACAAACAAAGAAATTCTCAATTGTTTATCGAATTCAGAAATTAAGAACAATGAGAAGTGGACACATCTCCTAAAACAGATAAATCAACGGTGGCATCCAGTGAACGCATGTACACAAGGAATAATATTCTTTTGATTATCTTGATAGGTATTACTCAGAATTTCACATATACGGCGCTGAAGGTTATTCCTTGAAAATGGTTCGTATGAAAATCGGATGGTTATATAGGCGTGCCTATAAATAGCCTAATTTCGATAATGAGAACTTGTGGATATTGAACAAACATAAAATCAAGATTCAGTTTCTTAGATGATAATTACCCATGATAATTTGAGTACTTTTGATAATATTTGAATGAATTATTAACTATTTTTTTCATACTATCAGGTCGACGCATAACCCAATTTCAAACGGGTGATACAGTTTTACGTGATGCAGATGAAGATGCCGGTCCTTTTGCAGTATATATAAATGACAGGTTTCACCCAATTATTACGTAACCGTTCTACGACTTTCATTCAGGAATAATGTTATATTCCTTTATAGCGAAACTCGTGACCTCCATTTTTGTGACGTTGTGGTCGAGCAGGAATTGAATACATGATTGAAGTCAGTTTTAGTCAGTGGAATAATAGGAATCTACTACATTGATTCTGTTCCGCCGCAGATTTTATAGTTCTACTGTAGTTATTTGTCTGATAGATTATAATTTCGATTCATGTGTGTAATTTGTTAATTGTAATTGTGCTTAATACGACGAAAGATAACCTCAGTGATATATCATGAAGTGAAAGAAGAATGTAATGTTAATAGTATTATATCATAAAGAAAAAAATGAAGCTTGTTCCCAATTTGTCAGTGGATAACGCTGTTAAAGGAACACATCCTGTTATAGGATGTTATAAACATCATTGTATCGATTTCCTCGATAATTATCCTTCGAAAAGTTATATTTTTTACTATACAAGTGAAATCAAACCTTTTCCGTGCATATCGAAAAAAAAATCTGGTACATTAATCTTTCCGTACTTCTGCTCTCCTTCTATTTATAAATCCCAAGATTACGCGAGCAAGTAAGGGAGGAAAAGAGAAAGAGAAAAAGAAAGAAAGAAAGAGAGAGAGAGAGAGAGAGGGAAGCTATATGATATTATTAGGTGCATAGAATATTAACTAGTAAATAACATTCTCCTAATTATCTAAATATCTATAGAAACATCCATCACCTAAATATTGTGGAAAAATCAAAGAAAATTAGGAGCAGAATCATACAAAGGTTTGATGGATCAGTAGTGAAATAGAACTGATGATAATAATGATACACATGTGAGAGAAATGATTGTATGGCTTTATACCTGATTATAGCGATGTTGCAATCACCACGCAGAACGTGAGGTTAAAAGTAGAAGAAATTTGAAAAAAAATATCACCTGCATGCAATACTACATAGCTATACCGATATAGCTACTAATAGGTTCAGTAACGTAACATGAAATTCGTCGATGGGTTTGAAACATTATTATTTATACTTTAATCCAGGGGCGTCCAACGCAAGGTTGACGCGCTTCTCCTTTCTTCTCCTTTTCCGAGCGCTTCATCGAGAAATCTCTCCTCTTTCCACCACGGGCTTCGTCTGACTACACCTGACCATGCCTACTTGCGCGCCCTGTTCACACAGTCCGGCCGCTGAGAACCCCTTTCCACATCGCGATCACCGCATGAACGCATCCATGGTGGTAAGAGAGGGGATCGACGAGTGGCAGTTATTTACGCCGTTGCGCACGCGTTGGACACCTGTGCTTTAATATGAAATACGCTTGTTTTGAGTGGTTATGCAACATCATGCAGTTCTTATGCTGATAATATGAGTCTAACATTGAAAATCAAATATTTGAACCTTAAATGATATTATATAATGGCCTATAAAATTTAAGATCCGTTATAATGTTAAGACAATTGTTACCTTTACTCTTAATAAAAAACATCTCAGCTGCAAGTTTTTTAAAGATATTCGGTTCAAGATGTAAAACTCGTACACGTTTCCAATGAAACTGATGACCAGTTTAAACTTGACGTTCAGCTATCACCTCGTGGTTTTTAGGACTCTGCTACTATATGCACGTACAAGTGTGCGCATAGGAGTACGAATATGTGTATCTTTTCTTTTGTGCTTACCTTAGTCAAAAGATAGTCGTTATCTGTAACTTTAGTCAAAAAACGATGAACTTCTTCTTTGCAAAGCACAACTGAATTTTTGTCTCCAGAGCCGAAAGAGACCTTTTTTAGAAACGCTGAAAACTGTCCGTATGAGACAAATCCTGTTTCTCATTCAATTCGATGGTACTTTGCAGCTTAGAATACTTAGACCATAGGCTTGATGGTGCATGAACTGGTTCAGGTGGCGTAAAATGAAGGAACTCACTTTTGTCGCACTTGTCCATTATCATAGAAACTCTATCGGAACATATGTCACGGCGATTGCAATGGCTGATATTTCTGTATAGATTCTCTCTCGTGCGTGTCATCTGCTAGGTTACTTTCCGTGCTGCTAACATTAGTCTCAAGTACGACGCATACCCCACGATAAACTTGACATGAAGGCTGCGTTTTGGAATTGACCAGCATGCGTATACTTCATAAATGAGCGGCTGGATTCCACAACAGCCTCAACGCTCGGGCTAGTAAGCAAGGGAAGCGACACTACGATGCGCTTCATGGGCAAAGGTAAAGGGCATAGGCAGGTAAAGTGACCCCACCACTGGCTACACCGATAAAACTCACAATAAAAAACCCATACCAGAAAGCGAAAGAAAAATACTTGTGGGACATGAAAAAGTTTTGTGTGCATTTCTTGAACTAAAGGCGCAGTAAAAGTACGTGGTCTTGCGTTTGCAGATGACAAGACTGTTATGGCAGAATCACTCGAAGATTTGCAGAAAGCGATGAGCAGGCTAGATGCAGGGATATTATATCTTTGCTAGATATCAGCATTAGGAGCATTGGGGACAAATTTAACGTGAATAAAATTGAATTAATTGTGTTCCAAAATAAAGGTGCAAAAACAATATGAAAAATTGCGTGAAAATTATAATCTACTGGTCCGATTCAGCTTTTACCTCCTGGATATGAAAATCACACGTCAGGCATAGATTAAATTTCCCAGTCAGAAATCGACAACGTTATGACAACTTAACGAAACTTCCAACTTCGTCTCAACGTTGGTTACCAATACTTGGCTTCCAACGTTTAGCCAACGTTCAGTGACCCAAAAGACCAACGTCGACTCAACCTTGGATAAAAGACTTGGCTACCAACGTTTTGCCAACGTTAGATAACTCAAAAGATCAACGTCGACCCAACGTTGGTTACAAGACTTGGCTACCAACGTTTTGCCAATGTTGGGTAACCCAAAAGACCAACGTTGACTCAACGTTGGATACAAGGATTGGCTGCCAACGTTCTGCCAACGTTAGATAACTCAAAAGATCAAGGTCGACCCAACGTTGGTTACAAGACTTGGCTACCAACGTTTTGCCAACGTTGGGTAACCCAAAAGACTAACGTCGACTCAACGTTGGATACAAG
>WSXT02226217.1:0-16560 GCA_011762715.2 Neuroterus valhalla | reverse complement strand
AAAAAGTATACGAGACTGTCTGAAAATGATGGCCTGTCCAAAAGTCTAGCACTAATCTAGTAATTTTTCCAGGACTTTTTTTTCCGTGTGGCACAAATAAAAATTGTGGAAACGAAAAATTGCAAAATTACTATGAGGAAATCGAGAAACACAGTCACTTCCCATACAAACGAGACAGGACGCTGTACACATATGGCGGTAGAGGAGTACATGCAGAGGGCGCTGTAAACTAAGGTTGCATCGTTATAAAATGTTTCAAAAAGCTTTTTTAATAAAAGTTAGTTTACCCTTTTGCTGGACGTTGAACAAACATAATGTGACTCAAGTTCAATACTTCTTTTACCTAATGTAACCTTTTCGGGAAAATCAAAAGTTTAGTTATATTTATTAGCATGTTTATCTATAGTTTTGAGTGAACTCAGGCCCGCGCTTTTCCGTACATGCGCAGTTAAAAGCCATTCACATCGCCGCTGGGCCGAACGCAGTCATCAATCCATCATTTACGCAACCCTGTGATACTATGACATGGCACTATGGCAGTATCGGTTATTTTTACAGTTTTCCGCATATTCCAGTCTGTATCGGATAGACTTAAATGGAATTAGAGAAAATTAGTGCAGGGGCAAATTCATATCTGGGTGTGAAGTATATGCAGTGTACATAGAAGACAAGAAGAGTGAATCCTGGAGTTGAAACACGCTTTTTATTTCTTGACGTGCAGTTATTCCTTCAAGTATCCCCGAAATTCTAGTAATATAGGTAAACGAGTATTTTTAGAATCAAATCGCGATACAGTCATGTGCGCGGAATGTACAGACAATAAGAATTGATTAATTTGTAGGTTAAAGTCAATTTAATGCTCATTCAAGAACAACTCTAAATCCTTTGGACTGGAATCCCGATCCATTGTACTGGAATCCCGGTCCATTGGACCAGAATCCTGGTCCAAGCAGCGGTCAAAATGAAATCCGGTTTATTGGACTGGAATTTTTCGTCCAAGCCAAGTATCTCCCTGGTCCAAGCTAGGACCAGAACTGATGTCGGTCCTAGCTTGGACTGACCTGATTACAATCGAACCTGGAGGTTATGTTCTACTTTCATCTTCACGATGTGAAGTACAAAATAATTTCTTCATACATTTACATGATGTTTTCATATAATAAAAAGTCAAAACTCGCAAGCCTTGCTCATGATTTCTGTAGGTATTGCAACCTATTCACTGGCAACGTTCCACGTGCAGCTGCGCGCGACGTAAGCAGACTAGATAGAGCAGCCTGCGTCTACGCTCCGCACTGGCGGCGGGCAGCGCTTATCTCTTCTTGGACCGAATTTCAGTACCGTTTGGACTGCTCGCAAACATCAGTCCAATTAGACCAGCAAGTCAGTCTATTGAACCAAAGTTGCAGGTTTGGTCATTGCTTGGACCAGAATCCCGGTCCAAGGGATTTAGAGTGCACGCATGCGTAGCCTATTAACATAGGGATTAGAAACGACATAAGGTAGGAGGGAGGGGGTTTCTGCTATTATTTGTTCAAGATCCTAAAGGACTTTTTTTCTTGAGATGAACACTTTATGATGTGATTCTTTTCCAGATCAACATACCAAGAGTAAGTCGAAGAAATCAACAGGTCAAGATTTCGGGCCATATTCTTGTATAACTACTTACATTCCTTCTGGCAAAAATTCTCAGACAAAGACTATAATTGAATACGACTTCGACGGAACATTGGATATCAAGGATGAGCCTATCTAAGGTATCACTAGATTTCTGACTGGAATATCCTGACCAAAACTATGAATTTAATAAGTGCAATTTGAATTTTTAGACCAAGCGATAAACCGATGTCAAAAACACACCCTTCTTCCTAAAAAATTTCATTAAGACGGAGAATATGTAGCTAATATTGCTCTGACAATAGCCCTGGTATCAACACAATTTACTACGGAATGAATGATACATTGGACATCAAGAAAGAAATCATCAAAGGTATGACTAGATTTGTAACTCAAATATCCCAACCAAAACCATGAAAAGAAATTTTGGTAAACTTTCAGATCAAGCGAAAGACCTTCAGGAGAGCACAATCTTTTTTCTGGAAGAAATTCAGTAGACGCAAAATGCACACCTACTAAAGTTTCTTCTGAAAATATCCCTGATACCGAGACTTCCACACGATGCGACATAGAAAAAAAAATTGCATATTCAGAGAAAAATAATCGAAGGTACGCATAGATTTGTGACCAAAATATCTTAACCGAAGACATGAAATAAAAAATTGCTAATTAAGTTTTGATAAATTTTCAGACGAAGAGACCACAGGCCGAAAATACATTGAGAAACAGGAGTCGAAATTCTGTACCATAGATAAAAAAGGAGCTGATGATTTGACTGTTATCAAGAAACTGCGGACACAAACTGCAAGCCACATGCAGACATCGAAAACGAGGCAAAATTGCGACCAATGTTGGCGAAGTTATAATGTCGTAACTAGTTTGAATAAACATAAACGTTTAGAACATGGAGCAAGGAAAGCATAATTTTGTTGCGACTTTTGCGCATATGAAACGAAAATTCCAATATTTGGTTGTAAATTGGTATTTTTTTATTGAATGCAACTGTTTCACATTCAAAATTAGAAATGTTCCTTGTGGAAAAATTCAACTGTTACTATTTCCGTTGAAAACCCAACTTTGTTCATCAGAAGTTCAAAAACTACTCCGTTAAAAATCAATTGAAATACCAGGAATTCCTTTGAATAATTCTTTAAATAATTCTTAATATTATCTCTTTCATTCTAAATCCAACTGTTTAATCGAAAATTCCTTGTTTTCGTGATAAATATTCTTTTTTTTCAATAATTAAACTATTAGTTGGAAAATTAATTCCTGTTATCTAGATTAAACTTAGTTAATATTGGATCTGGAAAACCTTTGACCTTTTCAGTTTAGAATTCAATTATTTGGCTCCGAATTAAATTAAATTGTCAAAAAAGTCATCAGTTTTGACCAAATATTAATCTGTTACCGTTTCTTTGTTAATAGTTTATAGAATTTGTACAATTTCGAAATTTTTCTGTAACCATGACTGGGACGCATTTGTTCGGACTGAACTAGCGTGACGAAGTAAATTGAATATAGTGTTGAAACAAATGCAGGAAATCCTTTTAGAGCCCACAATCTACATTCATGGAAAAGTAGATTGCATTCAATGACTCTCTGAGTATCTTGTGACTGCTAATAAAAAATCTCCCGATGGTCATTTCAATTTGCTCTGATGTACATTTTTTTTACATTTTCAAGTTACATTTGATGAATTTTCCCGGAACTTTTAGTACATTTCACTGAATATTCAGTGAAAACACTTATTGATTTTATTCAGCGATCCGCTAATCCCTGAAGTTGCAGATAGAAATTCTTTTGAATGGTCCAAAAATTGTTTGCTGAAAAATCCTGTTTTTTATCCTGTTATCGAAAAACTTTTCTTTTTCGAAAAATTTTGAATAACAATTTCTGATTGAATTAAGTTACGATTAATTATGTTAATTATTATTTTCAGTTGAAAATTCAACTTCTTCGTTTGAAATAATTTTTTATCGAAGATTCAGCATTCTATTTTTTCACATAAAAATATAACTATTTCTCTGTAGGTTGGAAATGATCTTTCTGTGTCAAAATTCGAATATTTTATTTTGAACGTATGCATTTTATTAGGAAATCTTCTGTTTTTGTTGAAAATTCGACAGTATTGTTTAAAAATAACTATGAATAATATTTAACTGTTCGTCATTTGGAATTGAAATCCTTTTTAGCTGAAGTATCAACTGTGATATTTTCCGTTGAAAAATTTAACTTTGTGAAATTATTTTTTCTTCTAGTTAATAAGTAGTTTGTCGTTACGAATGGAACTATATGGAAAATTTTTTTATGAAGAAATTAGATACAAACAGCTGTAAAAAAGACCACCTCTCAACTCCACTGGGATTCGCACACAGGACCTTTCGTTTGCCGAAAGAGTGCCAACGTTGTCACAGTCCCATTTCACAGAAATCTGTATTCGATCTTTTTCAGTTTTAATTACACTGTTTCGTTTAAATTTAATGTATTTGGTTTGAGATATTTTGGTTGTTGTTGAAGATTCATCTCTTTGGTGAGAAATCGAAATACGTGACGTTTTGCAAAGGACAAGTTCTAACGGAGAAATAAATAGATTCTCAGCTTTTGAATGCTAATAATAGTGCTGAAGTTGTTCTTTCATTACGATCAAAAATCATTTCTTTATCTAAAAAATTTGAATAGTTATTGAAAAGCGAAGTAAGGCGTGAATCGACCATTTCAAGGCGCAAGGAAAACCCGAGAAATCCACCCCCTCCACTTACCACGAAACCTACTGCAGATGCACGCTTGACGCACCGAGAAATCCACCTCCTACACGTACAACAGAATCCTACTGCAGCTGCAAGCCGGACGCACCGAGGAATCCACCCCCTCCGCTTACTGCACAACCCTTCGGGCCAAAGCATCCTGGACGCTCCGAGGAATCCAACTCCTCCTTTCACCACAGCATCCTACTGCCGAAGCCCGCTGGACGCACCGAAAAATCCACCTCCTCCACTTACAACAGAACTCTACTGCAGATGCGCGCTGAACGCACCGAAAAATCCGCCCCCTCCGATTGACGTCAGAATCTCAAGGGCCAGAGCAAGCTAGACGCACCAAGAAATCGACCCCCTTCACTTACAACAGAATCCTACTGCAGATGCATGCTGGACACACCGAAAAATCTACCTCCACCACTTACAACAGAATCCTACTGCAGATGCACGCTGGACGCACCGAAAAATCCGCCCCCTCCATTTACAACAGAATCCTACGGGCCGAAGCACGCTGGACGCACCGAGAAAACCACCTCCTCTACTTAACACACAACCCTTCGGGCCAAAGCACCCTGGACGCACCGAGAAATCCACCCCGTCCTTTTACCAAAGCATCCTACTGCCGAAGCACGCTGGATGCACCGAGAAATCGACTCCCTTCACTTACAACAGAATCCTACTGCAGATACACGCTGGACGCACTGAAAAATCTACCTCCTCCACTTAAAACAGAACCCTACTGCAGATGCACGCTGGACGCACCGAAAAATCCGCCCCCTCCATTTACAACAGAATTATATGGGCCGAAGCACGCTGGACGCACCGAGAAATCGACCCCCTCCACTTATCACACATTCCTTCAGGCCAAAGCACCCTGAACGCACCGAGAAATCCACCACCTCCTGTTACCACAGCATCCTACTGCCAAAGCACCCTGGACGCACTGAGAAATCCACCCCGTCCTTTCACCAAAGCATCCTACTGCCGAAGCACGCTGGCCACACCGAGAAATCCACCCCCTCCACATACCATACAACCCTTCGGGCCAAAGCACCCTGAACGCACCGAGAAATCCACCTCCTCCTTTTACCATAGCATCCTATTGCCGAAGCACGCTGGATTCACCGAGAAATCCACCCCCTCCACTAATAACAGAATCCTACTGCAGATGCACGCTGAACGCACCGAAAAATCCACCCCCTCCATTCAAAACAGAACCCTACTGCAGATGCACGCTAGACGCACCGAAAAATCCGCCCCCTCCATTTACAACAGAATCCGAGGGGCTCAAGCACGCTGGACGCACCGAGAAATCCCCCCCCCCACTTACCAAAAAATCCTACTGCCGATGTACGCTGACCGCACTGAGAAATCCATCTCCTCCACTTACCACAGAATCCTACGGGCGGAAGCAAGCTGGACGCACAGAGAAATCCACCCCCTCCACTTACCACAGCATGCTACTGCCGAAGCACGCTGGCCGCAACCAGGAATCCACCGCCTCCGCTTACCAGAGAATTCTACTGCCGATGTACTCTGGACGCACCGAGAAATACATCCCTTCCCTTCACCGCAGAATCCTTCTACCGATGCACGCTGTAAGCACCAAAAAAATCCACAGCCTCCGTTTACCACGTAGCGTTCAGGTTTCTCAGAAAAAGCACTCGAGTGCACTCGGAGCCGTTCCACGTCGCTAAGTGAGTGTTCGCCTTCACACGGGTAAACCGTTCAGAAGTCCTAAGTGAGTGTTCGGCTTCACGCGGGTAAACCGTTCAGAAGTCACTGGGGTAAAGGGTAGAGGGCACCCGATGGGTGACTATTTCACTCGTCGAGATAAGTTAGGCGGAGGCGAGTGAGCAAAGAAAATGGCGGTAGCAAAACGAATCTTCATCATTTTCAATTTTTTCAGAACAAACATTTGAGCGACTAACCGTAAACACAAAATAATCATAAAATGCTTTTATTGAATGCATTTAGCTTCATCCAAAAATATTTTCGAAAATTTTTTGCGTTAAAGTGTGGAACAAACTTTTGGCGATTTCTGTTTTCATCGAATAATAACTGTCTTCCTCAATACTTGATCAGGTTGTAACAAAAATCTTCTTTTGTAACGACAATTGGTTTATTGCCGTTGCAGCAACAATAACTTTGTTTGCACTGCTTCTCTGTTACATGTGAACATAACCTGCATCTTCGTATTGGCGCCAAAGCCTTTTACACTCAACCGTTCAATGAACATCCAACTCTCCATTCCACTTTCATTAGCCACGTCCCTTCTGCAGCCTCACTCGCACATTCACTTGGGTGATAAACTTGAACGCTTCTCCACAGAATCCTACTGCCGATGCACGCTGGCCGCACCGAGAAATCCACCTCCTCTACTTATTACACAATCCTTCCTCCGGTGGACGCTAGACGTACCGAGAAATCCACCCCTTCCATTTACCACATAATCTTCTGCCGGTGCACGCTGGACTTACCGAGAAATCCACCTCCCCCATTACCAGGTAGCGTTCAGGTTTCTCACTAGGTGCACTCGGAGCCGTTCCACGGTGTCTCCCGAGGGATGAATATTTCACTCGCTGAAATAAGGTAGGTGGAAGCTAGTGAACAATGAAAATGGCAGGAACAAAACAAATCTTCATCATATATAATTTTTCCAGAACAAATAATTGAGCGACTGACCGTAAACACAAAATAGTCATAAAATGCTTCTATCAAATGCATTCAGCTTTTTCCGAAAATGTTTTCAAAATTGTTTTGCGTTGAAGTATGGTACATACTCCTGGCGATTTGTTTTTGTAACTCGATTCAATCATATGCCTCTAAACCGCATCAATTCCTCAATTCTGTATCAGATTGTAACAGAAATCTTCGTTTGTAACGACGATTGGTTTATTTCAGTTGCAGCAACAATCATTTTATTTGCACTGCTTCTCTGTTATATGCGAAGATAACCTGAATCTTCTTATTGGCGTCAAAGCCTTTCACACTCAGCCGTCCAATGAACATACAACTCCAAGTTCACTTTCATTAGCCACGCCCCTTCTGCAGCCTCACTCGCACATTCACCTGGTCGAGAATCCTGAACGCTAATTCACAGAATTCTACTGCCAAAGCACACTGGCCGCACCGAGCAATCCACCCCCTCCACTTACCACACAATCCTACTGCCGGTGGCCCGGTGCACGCTGGACGTACCGAGAAATCCACGCCCTCCTCTACCAGGTAGCGTTCAGGTTTCTCACTAAGTGCACTCGGAGCCGTTCCACGGTGTCCCCCGAGGGATGAATATTTCACTCGTTGAAATAAGGTAGGTGGAAGCTAGTGAACAATGAAAATGGCAGGAACAGAACAAATCATTATCATTTATAATTTTTTCAGAACAAATATTTGAGCGACTGACCGTAAACACAAAATAGTCATAAAATGCTTCTGTCAAATGCATTCAGCTTCTTCCAAGAATATTTTCGGAATTGTTTTGCGTTGAAGTGTGGTACATACTTTTGGCGATTTATTTTTGTAACACATCGAATCAATTTCTCAATACTTTATGAGATTGTAGCAAAAATCTTGGTTTGTAACCACGATTGGTTTATTTCAGTTGCAGCAACAATCATTTTGTTTGCGCCGCTTCTCTCATATATGCGAACATAACCTGAATCTTCTTTTTATCGTCAAAGCCTCTCCCACTCAACCGTTCAATGAACATCCAACTCCTGAATTCACTTTCATTAGCCACGCCGCTTCTGCAGCCTCACTCGCACATTCACCTGAGTCAGAATCCTGAACGCTTCTTCACACAATAATACTGCGAAAGCACGCTGGCCGGACCGAGAAATCTACCCCTTCCACTTACCACATATACCTACTGCCGGTGCACGCTGGACGTACCGAGAAATCCACCCCCTCCACTTACCACACAATTCTACTGCCGGTGCACGCTGGGCATTCGAGCGAAGCACGCAAACATCTGTTCATATGGGAGGGGCTGGATTTCCGAGACTGCCCCCTACTCACTGACTCCCACAGTTCTACCGTTTCTTCAGTCGCTTCCCCTGTGTTGGTTTCATCTCCGTTGAGGCCTTTTCTGCGCGGAATGTCACGATATTTTTTTGAAAATTCTTTTTCTGTGTAAAAAATTATTCTTCTCGATTGAACATTTATATTTTCGGCTCAAAATACTCAGAGTTCCAGCGATTCGAGAGTTTTAAGTTTAATTTTGTAATATAATAAAAAAAAATACAATGCAATAAATTACGCATTTTCTGAAAAAAAGAATCCAATTTAGTCTTACAGACCAAATTTCGGTTGGACTTTCTTCAATAATAAAATAAAATCCTTAAAATTTTTTTTTGATGAACGTTTTTCTGTGGTAAATTAATAATAAAACTGAACTCACCTCACTTCTAAGGAACGACCACCGGTGCTCGATAAATCCGCAGTCATGCCACTTTGAAGGGCAGAAAAATTGCGAATTTGTCAGTCGCCTAATTTTTCGCACTAATTGAAAACAAAGGGTGAAATTCCAGGTGTCAAGTGTCCTCTTTCGCCTATTGACCTCCAAGCGGGTGCACAAAGCCACATCCAAATCGCCACTTTCCACTTTGCTCACGAACTGTAACGCCACACAATTTTTTTTTAAATAAATAAAAATTCCTTAATTCAATAAATTAAATAATTAAATGAAATGAAAGTAATAATCCATTACAATTGAGTAGAGACTTATATTGGTATGTATTTCTATTATTATACTCTCTGTATTTATTGTGTATTTCTCTTTTTGTAGAGAGGAAAACTTTATTTTCCCATGCTCGATAAGTTCGATTTGTTGGAAATGATTTAACACTATGGGGCCAACCATAAATTACGTAACACATTTTTGGCCACTTCATTACCCCTTCTTTCCCCGATTTAACAATTCGTAGCAAAAATAAAGTTTAAAAGCCAAAAAAGAAAGTATTAAACCCAAAAGTATAAATTTTCTATTTAAAAATTCAAATTTTCTCACAAAAATTTATTTTTTATGTAAGCAAGATAAATTTTTCGAAGAAGTGTAGAACTGTCTACGCTGATAGATTTTTTAGTCACAAAAAAAATCAAAGTATTGAATTTTAAACCAGACAGTTGATTTTTTAACCCATTAGTTCATTTTTAGCCAAGAAGGATGTATTTTTTCCCAAAAAAGGTGGAAATTCAATTAAGGTAGTTAAACATTCCACCAAAAAGTTGAATTTCCAACTCTAAACCAGACGAATTTTTTAAATTTTGAATAAAGTTCTTGAACTTTCGAGATAAAAGACATATTTTTTAGAAAGCAGTTGGATATTCAACCCGAAGAGTTGAATTTTCATTAAAAATGTTATCTTCAAGCAAGAGAGATTAATATTTAATGCAAAGGACGAATTCCTTAACTGGAGAGACGAATATGTAGTTGAATTTTGGACCAAGCAGCTATTTCCCGAAAAAGTGTTTTAAAAGACAGTTGATTTTTAATCCAAAAATTTGATTTAAACTCAAAATGAAAATTTTCTAAAAAAAAATACATACGGATATTTGACGATATAATTTAATTTTCAATCGAAAGAGATGAATTTTAACATAATAGTTTAGTTTTCCTTAAAATGATTGAATCTTATATGCAATAGAAACCAGCTATAGAAATTTGATTGCCAACCAAAAAATGTTTGAATTTCAAATAAAAAAAATATTATTTGAACCAAACGAAGAAAAATAATTTTAAAGAGAATAGTTTATTCCTCAACTAGAACAGATTAATTTTCAACCGCAAAAGTTTAATTTTGAGCGAAAAAGTTAATTTTTGCCATTAAAAGTTTAATTTTAGGCAAAAAAGTTAATTTGCAACCTTAAGAGAGAAATTTTCTACAAAAAATCCAAAATCCAAAAGGACAAATTTCCTATCCAAGAAGACGAATATTGAAGAAAACGGTCGAATTGATTAATTTATTAACTTTTAACCAAAAAAGATCAATTTTCCGACCAAAAAGATGAGACTCAATTGGAATATGAACCTTAACTGGGAAAAAATGGTAAACTCTTGAATTTTCGAGAATGATGAGAAAGTTTATTCTCAACCAAAAGAAGATGAATTCCCTACAAAAAAATATGAATATTCAATTGAAATATAAGCTTATCAAGGTTTTAGCCGAGAAAGATAAATTTTTCAAACAGAAAGTAAACATTGTATCCAAAAGAACGAATGTTTAACAAAACTGCAAATTTCCAAAAAAAAAGTTAATTTCAAAATCAAGTTTCCGACACAAAAAGACAAATTTAGAAAAAAAAAATTCACAGATAATTTAATTTTCATCTAGTGAGTGAATTTGTCCAACCAACAGTTGATTTCATAATAAACAATAAGGATTTTCATGAGAAATGTGAATAATCCAATTTTCGACTTTTATTTATTTTTTTATTTTTTACAAAAAAGAAACATTTTCAAAAAAAAATTTTCATTATTTGCCAAAAGAGGTGAATATTTATTCTTAATATTTGAATTTTCACTAAGGAGTTAAATTTACAACTAAATAGTTGATTTGTTGATCAAAAAGAATGAATTTCCCAGAAATCAACTATAATTATTGAATTTCTAATCCAAGAAGACGAATTTCCTACAAAAGAGTTAAATTTTCAATCCTCAAAGGTGATTCTTCGACCAAAAGTTAATTTTCATTCGAGGAAAATCATTTTTTTAACAAATGGTTGAATTAAAAAAATAAAACAATTATTTTAGTAGAATGAAGGATCCTTGAACGAAAAAGTTGAATTTTCACAAAAAAATTTTATTTTCAACCAAAAAAGATGACTTCATAAAATAGTTTGTCTTTCCTTGAAATAATGGATCTCCAGTTGAATATAGAAATTCGCAATTCAAAAAGATTAATTTTCATGAAAAATTTAGTGTATTCGATGTGGCATTTATTAAAATATTTCAATCCTTAATAAAAACCGGTTTAATTTTTAATAAAAAAATTCAGCAAAAGTTGAATTTTCAACAAAAAAGTTGATTTGTAACCTTAAAGGAGGAATTCGCTGCAAAAAAGAAAAATATTCCTAATCTAAAGGGACTAATTTTCTATTAAAAAAAAAATAGTATCCAACAGAGCAGTTGAATTTCTAACCAAGAAAGATACATTTTCAGCCTAAAAAGACGAGATTCGACTGGAATGTTGAATTTTCTAGCAAAAAAAAAAGTTTACTTTTTAAATTTTCAGGAAAAAATGGCGACCCGTTTTGAAAAAAAGACTCTTCCACAATTTTTTCATGGAATAGAATGTTTATTTATTGAATTCCATTTGGAACTATGTGAATGAAACACTATTACCATAAAAACAAAATTAGCCTCTTCTATGAACGTAAGAGTATATGAATTTAACTATTAAACATTAAGGAAACCTGAATTCTACACCAAATACTTGTTTTTTTGATAACTAAATTTTCAGTCAAAAAGATAAATTTTTCAACCGAGAGTAAAATGATTGTATCCAAAAAGACGAATGTTTAAAAAAATTTTGATTGCAATAAAATGTTTTTCTCAAACGAAACATTCGAGTTTTTTACCAAAAAGTTTATTTCTAATCAAGCAAGATGGAGTTTTAACAGAAAAATCTTGAACTGTCTACGAAGCAAAATTTTTCAGTAAAAAAAGAAAAAATTCAACTAAATTGGTGGATTTTCAAGCCAGGCATACAAATACAGGAAAAAAGTTTAAATTTGAACCGAATAGTTACATTTCTTTCAGAAAATATGTTTTTTTACAAAATAGTCTAATTTTTTTCAAAATGATTGGATTTTCAATCGAAAAGTAAAATTTTTATAAAAATTGTATGTATCTAGAAATAGTATAAGAAATGTATCTATATCTTTTTGAGTTATAACTCAAAATCATACAGAATCAGAAAGAATTTGGTTAGCTCGATATGTCAACCAAAGAATATTGCAATTATAAGTAAAAATCAGATTATTTAAACCGAAAAAAGGAGATTCTCAAACAGGATAGTTGAATCCTCAACTAAAACAGAATTATTTCCAACCAGGAAAAACACTTTCTCAACAAAAAAGGTGAATTTTCGACTCGATATGAATAATTTTACATAACAAAACTAATATTTTCGTAGAGAGTTGTATTTTAAACCCCTTAAAAATTGAATTAAAAAAAAGAGTAAATTTTTAACCTCAAAAAAGAAAATTTGCTACAAAAAGGTCAATATCTTCAATCCAAAAGGACTACTTTTCTGTCGAAATTTCAGACCAAAATGACAAGATTCACCTGAAATGATGAATCTTTTAATGGAAAAAAAAAATAGTTACCTTTTGAATTCTAAGTATAAAATTGCGATTTGTTTTCAAAAAATTCAACTATTCAACAAGTTTTTTATGGGATTCGATACTTGTTTTTTTATAACTAAGTTTTCAGTAAAAAAATAAATTTTGCAACAGAAAGTACAAAGTTTGTATCCAAAAAAACGAATGTTCAACAAAAGAATAAAGTTTTGATAAAATGTTTTTTTTTTTCAAACGAAAAATTCGAGTTTTCTAACAGATAGTTCATTTCCCACCAAGCAAAATGGATTTTTAACAGAAAAATGTTGACTCGTCTACCAAGCAAAATTTTGCAGTGAAAAAAAATCAACTTAATTGGTATTTTCAAGCCAGGAATACAAATTTAGGAAAAAGGGTTTAATTTGAACCAAATAGTGTTATTTCCAACGAGAACGGATGATTTTCTACAAAATAGTTTGATTTTTTTTGGAATAATTGAATATTTTCAATCCGAAAGGACTAATTTTCTGTAAAAAAAAAACATTGAAAAGCAGTTGAATTTTCAACCAAAATAAAAATAAAATATCTGAGAAAAATGACGAGATTCAATTGAAATGATGAATCTTTTAGTGAAAAAAAAGGTTAACTTTTGAATTCTAAGGATGAAATGGCGATTTTTTTTCGAAAAAGGCTTTTCAACTAGTTGCTATGGGATCCAATGTTTATTTATTGAATTCCATGTAAAATTATGTGAATCTTCCGTGAACTGCAATTTTAATCATTCAATTTTTTATTTAAAAATTATTCGTTTATCTTGAAATTTAACTTTTGGACTAAAAATGCACTTTTTTGTAAATAAATTATATTTGAGGGTTAAAAATAATATATTTTTATAGAAAGTTCAGCTATTTAGTAGAAAATCAACTTTATTTTCAAAAACTTATATTCTATTCTTTTACTTTTCTAGTTGACAGTTTTATTTTCAAGTTGAAAATTCAACTAATTCGTAGCAAATTGACCTTTTTATCTCAATCCGAATGATTTAATGAAATTGAACTTTTTCGCTGAAATTGCGACTCTTCGGCTTAATTCATGAATTTATTATTGGATATTAGTACTTTGTGGTAGACAATTTGACTATTTCGTTGAAAATTTATCTTTTAGACCTAAAACTCTAACGATTTTTAGGAAATTTTGTACTGAGAAAAATTCAACTTTTTCGTTGAAAATTCGTCTATTTGGGTTGGAAAATCAATTTCCTTGTTGAAAACCTAAAGTTTCAGGCTAAAAATATCGTCTCATTATCTTGAAATTTCAACAGTTTCGTTGAAGATTCGAGTATTTTTGTGGAAAAGTAACTGTTTGGTAGAAATCCATGTTTTTTGGTTAAAAATTATAAGACTTTCATGGAAAGTTCTACTATTCATTTCAATAATGACATTCTTTTTAAAATTCGTATTTTTTGGTTAAAAATATTATTATTTTCTTAAAGGATCATCTATTTTGATAAAAATTCATATTAAAGGTTGACAATTTGTCTTCGCGGCGCAAAAATTCTACTTTTTTTGGATATTCATCTATTTGGGATCTTGAGTTACAAATTCTAATATTTTCTTAGAAACTTTGGCTTTTTCATTAAAAACAAACTTTTTGCTTAAAAATCAATATTTTAAGTTTGGGAAGTTCATTTCTTCGTCTTTTTTTAACATTTTTATAAACAATTTCCATTTTTGGCTAAGAGATTCAACTGTTTTGCCAAAAATTTGTCTGTTTGGATTGAAAAATTAACTTTAAAGTTGGAAACTTGAAGTTTTAGGGTGTAAGAACTCAATTTTTCTTGTGAAAAGTTTAACTATTTTTACAAAAATTGAGATTTTGTTAAGAATTCGTCTTTTTGGGTTGAAAATTCTAATATTTTCATCGAAAATTTATATATTTGAGTGAAAATTCATATTTATAGTTGGAAATAATTATTTTCAGATTGAAAATTCAACTGCTTTGAAGGAGATTTGTTGTCCAGCTTCAAATCCTCATGTTTTGTGTAAAATTCGTCTTTTCGAGTTAAAAATTCTGTGATTTCTATTGATACAACTTATCGGTTCAAAATTAAGTTAATTATTGAAAATTGGTCTAGTTGGGTTGGCAGTTTCGTTATTTTTATCGAAAATTCATCTACTTGGATTGAATCCAGCTAAAAATAAACTTTCTCATTGACAAATAATTTTTTTTTTAATTCATTAAATATTCTCTTTAAAAGAACAAATATTCTTCGAAAAGTTTATTAGTGTCCATACATTTTATTTTCTGAAACAAGGAATCTTATGATACGATATTTTGTGTGAAAATTAATAGTTTGATGCGAAGAGATAGAAAAAAATTCATTCTGAACAGAACATTAAATTTTTTAGGACAAGAAGACAATATTTCATTCTTCAAGTATGAATGTTTAACAAAAAGAGTAACGTTCACTCTTCTTTAGACTCTCTGAAATTTAATTATTAAAAATGAAGGAATATTGAATTTCACACCAAATACTTGATTCTTCATAACTAAATTTTCAGCCAAAAATATAAATTTTCAAACTAAAAGTGAAAATTTGAATCCGAAAAGACAAATGTTTAATAAAAAAATTAAGTTGTGATCAAATATTTTTTTTCAAACGAAAAATTCAGGTTTCGTAACAAAAAGATTATTTCTAACCAAGACAGATTGATTTTTAACATAAAAATGTTAAGCCGTTTACCAAGCAAATTTTTCAGTGACAAAAAAAATGCAACCAAATTTCCGGACTTTCAAGCTAGAAATACGGATTCAGGGAAAAAAGTTTCAATTTGAACCAAATAGTTATATTTTCAACCAAAAAAGATTACTTTTTGCAAAATAGTTTTAATTCTTCCAAAATAATTGGATCTTCAACAGAATAGTATTATTTTCAACTAAAAAATATCAATTCTCAAAAAAAAGATGCAAAGTATTATTTGATGTGTCAAACAATAAATTCTTCCAATTCTGAATCAAAAACCTGATTATTTCAACAACAAAAACATGAAAAATTCGAACAGAATAGTTGAATCCTCGACTAGAACAGAATAATTTGCGACCAAAAAAAGAGAATTTGCAACAAAAAAATAAATTTAAAACATTTCTTTCAGAATGATTTTTCAAGGAGAAATTAGTGTTTTTCCAAGACCGACGAGTTTTTATCTCGAAAACTTTAAAATTTCAAACAAAACAAGTTAATTTTTATCAAAAAAATGATTTCCAACCTGAAAGAAATAACTTCCCACTGAATGGATGAGTTCGAATGAGAAATTTTCAATAAAAATTTCATTTTTGGACCAGGATAAAGTTCAAACAAATGATTGAATTTCATTGCAATATTTGATTTTTCAAGAGAAAAAGACGAATCTCCAAGAAAATAGTAGAATTTTCAATCCAAGAAATCAAGTTTCTAAATAAAAAATCATCTAATACTAAGAAGGAGGACTTCTCAATAAATAATAGAATTTTCAAGGAAATGATTATAGTTTCAACGGAATAATAGACTTTTGAGTTTAAAAATTAAAATTTTGAACAAAATATACAATAATAGTTATTCCAACAAGAAATAATGAAATTCCAGAGAAAAATAGTTCAATTTTCTCGTTGATTTTCAATAATTCAGTTCGAATGTCAACAAAAAAACGAGTCAGCGGTGAAGGGTTAAGTTAATAAAAAAAAAATGGAGAAGAGATGAATTTCTTTATAAAAGGGCAAAAGGGGAGACTGGGGAAATTATTCCCAAATCTGCTTTATATTACGATTACACACACACACACACACACACACACACACACACACACGCGCGCGCGCGGATTGCCTAGGTTTTATTTTTTTTATTTTAGGTAACAGACTCTTTTACCCC